>JAULKM010028619.1:0-13779 GCA_032355605.1 Rubia tinctorum | reverse complement strand
GCTATGTCATTACTGCGCATCATCAAAATGCGCTACGTCCCTTTTCATATCTGTTTTCCAGATTTCCCAAAAAAAAAAGAATTTCGCAAATCCAGCACACTAAGTGCGCATTTTCAAAATGCACACTCCCTTCTTTGCATCCATCTTCAATTTTCACCCCATTCAACATCCATTTGGGGGGCAAACCACCCCCAAAAATAAACAACTCGGTTCGGGACGGGTTCCGCCGCCAAACTCCTCCTAGAAATGTACCCTAAGATAGTGCTCCACGGCTAGGAGCTCAATCCGGAAGTGGTATCCGTCAAAAGATGGTTTTTTGGGCTGGAGAAGCTCGAAAGCGATCACAGAAACGGGCTGTTCATCCACATTGGGGATGCGATGGAAGCCGGTTTGGGAGACGAGTTTTCGGGGATTCTGGTCGATTTGTTCAGCAGAGGGTGCTTGATCCTCGAGCTTCAGGAGCCGCTGACGTGGGAGAGGATGAAGAGGAGGCTGAAGAAAGGCGGGAGGATCATGGTGAATGCCGGCGGGAGCTGTGTAGAGGCTAAGGATAACAGGAAGGATGGGTAGATGGTGATGCAGCAGACT
Organism: Rubia tinctorum; assembly: GCA_032355605.1. Lineage (NCBI taxonomy): Eukaryota > Viridiplantae > Streptophyta > Magnoliopsida > Gentianales > Rubiaceae > Rubia > Rubia tinctorum. Next base: position 13,191 of record JAULKM010028619.1, on the reverse strand, counting down.
CTGAAGGTGATAGATCGGGTTTTTCCGGGGCAGGTTTTCACGCTGAATCTCGGGTTCAGGAAGGATGATAGCACCATTGCATTTACTGGTGTTGCACCTGATTTCAGACAGTGGAAGAGTGCAGTTCCGAAGCCTTTGAGGTTTTATATTGATATGTGGAAACCTTATACTAGGTCATTTTGTAATGGGTGATTATGTGTTCGATCTTATATATATTCACCCAGATAAGTAAACTCAGCAGTTAGCACTGAGTGTTCTTCCTACTCAGTATTCAAATGAAATAGTCGCTCTGTCCGAGTGTGTTCTTCATAATGTGAAATGCAGGGGTGAATTGAAAGTGCTTTTATAACACTATCTAATTTAGAAAAGTAATCCATTTGTCCTGGCTGTATTTGCACTCTATCCTCTCTTTTTTTGCTGATCTGAATTTGCATTCTTCATTTTTTGCCATTTTTGGAAAGTTTTTACTATTTTTTTACTGGGTTGGGCCATATATTACCGCTGTGATTAATTGTTAAACTAACCGAATCACACCATTTTAATGAACCCAAATGCAGATCAGGAAGCAAATTACTCCCCCCCACATTAAAGCAACTTACCAACCAGAATTCAAACCCCAACAACCAGTGCTACTCATCTTTTTGACTTTTCAGAACGGCATTACTGTCTTCATATTCTTCACTTCACGCATTTACTGTATTCTTCACTCTTCGTCTTCCCCTTCCATACGAAATTCTCTAGGATTTCATCTTCTCAGACCCTCTACGTTCTCATCTCCCCCTTCCGATTCACTGCTCCTAATCGACTTAAATCCTATCGGTAATGGCTTCTTCCGGTTGTGGGTTTCATTGCGGGGGTGGTTGTCCCAAATGTTATGTCGATGATTTGTGTTCTTCGACCGGATCTGTAGGGTTTTCACCGGCGGATAAGGTGATAAACGCCCCTGGTGCCGACGCCGGTGATTCAAAACCCTGGGTGGCGCCGCCCGTAGTCAACGATGACCCTAGGGTTTCATCCTCGACTAGATCTGTTGGTGGAGCCGCTGAATTCCACTTTGCCCATTCGTCTTCCATCCCTAATAAACCCCATGTTCCATGCCTGAACTGTAGGTGGTACCCCGACTGTGATACATCGGCTATGTCGGGTCTTATGACTTCCGTCGGGTTGAACCGAGTCCCTGTGGTTGAGCCACAACACCATAGGGTTGTGTTGGACGACTCTTCTACCTCCGGCTACGTCCGGTGTCCACCTCTGATTCAGACTGTGTCTAGGTCTCCAGTAGATAATATGTCGCCTCCCCCTCTTCCGCTCAGCCTTGACCGAATAGACTCTGTCTTTTTAGTGGTTGAGATGTGTGTTCCTGGCCTGCGTGGTTTACTGGAACGCTCTAAACTGAGGGAAGATGCCGAAACTTTTAAGTGATAACACATGTTTTTCATTCATTCGGATACGTGTTCTGAAATATTTAACTGACTCGTTTTTGTTCTTTTTTTTTGCAGAGCTAAAAGATGAGAGCTGAGATGCTTCTTAATTAATGTTCCCTTAAATGCCGTTATGGATCCGTTGTTGAATAACACAAGGGAGCATACTTAAAATGCTTCCTTTTTGTTCTTTGTGTACTGAGTGAATGCATCTTCATGCCTATGGTAATTTTTTCGTGTTTCTGTTCTTATTGTTATTCGGCTACTGACAAAGCATAATTGTTCATGCCTCTGTCCGTTGTTTTCATGCCTATGTGATTATACTATGCAGCTTGTCTACTCATTCCCTGATTCTTAATTTTTATTATCCTAGTTCATGCTCATTGGTTTCAATCGTGTTATGCGCCAGGGTGTATAATAACCCAGCTTTCCGCTTATCCATGTTCCTTAGTGGTTGTGCACTGATTCGGCCTGTGTACTGATTGTGTATTGTTTCTGGTTGTGTAGTCATGTGAAATTTAACTGCTTTTTGAAATCATTTTCTTGTACTCCAATTTTTGATGCAGTTGTTATGCTTTCATGTGATGCAACACAAGAATGCCCTTCACATTTATGTAGTACTTATGCTTACATATAATGCAATACATACTCATGCTTTACAAGATCTTTCAAGCTTGGTTGCCTGCTTTACTGGTTCATGCTTGTGAAGGTTCTATGGTTTGTTTGAATTGTTTGTTGGGTGATTGGTTGTTTGTTCTGTGACTGTATGATGTAATGTTCAATTAGGCCTTAATGTGGAAGAGCCTTGACGTGCATTCATGAAATGCATGATACCTGTGCATTCCCACTGAGTTCATGGCATGATTGAACACCTATCTTCTTTCTTATTGTTGATGGCATTCAATTACTGTTTGTATTGAGCAACCCTACAATGAAAATGCAGTTGGATGGCTCTTGCATTTAACCTGAAATGAAATTTTCATTAATATGATGAAGGGGTTACAAAAGAAATTTATTTGTCACACCAAAAGAAACAAGTTTCTAGGACCTATTACCCATTCCCACTAGTCTAACCCCTTCAAAATAATTGTCTATGTTTCTACAAGATCCTGGGACCTGTCCACACTCCCAAAGCAAGCATCAAACCTTCCACCTCCTCTGTATCCTGAATGGTCATTAGATATTCCATTGCTTCCCTTACTAAAGCCTTATCAACTGTTAGCATCCTTGGTAGATGGCCAGCCCTTGAAAGTGCATCTTTTGACATATGTGGCATCTTATAGTTATTGCATCCCTTCATTCTAATCACCTCTATCATTGATGCTTGATGAGTCAAGAAAGCTTTGTTCAATGTCTCTGGATCTCTCTCTGTTGAAAGCTGAGTACAGTGCTTCTAGTAGACCTGCAACGGTTGTGGTTGGGGTTTCATGTTGTAGGGTTTGAATACTGTTAAAAAACCTTAGGTCCAAGATATTCATATCTGGGGAGTTTGGGGGTTGGCTGACCAAATTTATGTTGAGTCCATTAGTGTCTGTCACAGCTCTGAACTAAGGGTCCCAATTTTTAATATGTGTTCTGCAGTTATCTTCTTGTATGAAAATATCCATCCCCAAGAATGCTGGCCACTTTGCCTTAATGGTTGGAATGATCTATTGAATTATCTTTGCTCGAATTACATCCCTTTTGATCTTCTCCACTGGCTTAATCTCTATAGTTCCTGCAGGTCAAATCTTGCTCTTCTTCTTTGCTAGCACCCTTTCTACAAAGGGAAACAACCCTATCTTCCCATCAAATAGTAGCTCTTCATTTTCCCCCATAAATTGGTCTACTTACTGCACACATGAACATGAGCTTTAGTATGTGTGATTTGTGTTTTGTTGTTCTATGTGGCTCCACCTCATCTGGGGCTAATAAGTAACGCACAGTTGGTTTTGATATGTAAAATCACTTCTCGTCTATATGGATTGTTGTGTCCATTGAGTGGAATTTGAAGTGGTTATCTAACTTGTTTAAACAGAACTTAAGCCCATTTACCTTGTTTTTATTTGTTAGAGCTGGCTTGATGCTGTTGGTGTGGCTCCTTATAACCTTACCTGTGACAACCCTTTGAACTGTGCTTTTTGAAACACCTAATCCAGCACTTGTGCTCCTCACAATCATTCTTTTTGTGCAGGTACAACTTTTAAAGCATCCAGGTCAATGGTTACCTTGTTGTGACTTGTGTGCCCAAACATTCTTGACTTCATGTCAAGTGGATATCCCATGGAGATTTGGACTCTGGCCCTTGCCCAAACGTAACTGACAGTCCGAATATTGCATTGAAACCTGGTTGTTGCTTCTTCTCGCTTGCCCTACGTGATTTCCCCCCCTCATGCTGTTGTCCAGCAAATACTCTGCTAAGTGTTGTCTTTCATTGTTCGTCAAGTTCTTCTCCCTCATTTGTAACTTACCTTGTGATGAAGGGAAGATCCACCAGAGAGCAACCAGTCCAATTCTTAACTTGGAGGGTTCGATGAAGGTGGCTTCAAATCTGAGGGTAAGAAAAGGAAATTTACATGATGGTTCTTATGTCTGGAAAATATAATTGGGGGGCGGAACAGTGGTGAAAGAGACCCTGTTTGGTGATCGAAAATGCAGCTGGGATTTGTTTTCTTCAAAAAGGGTTTCCAGATTCTGTAAAGTAATGGGTGGGGATAGGGATGATCTTGGGTTTAGGACCCGACCCGGGCTCATAGGGTCTAGACCTGTTGGATCGGGTATGGGTCCAAAAAATTTAGACCCATCGGGTTCGTGTCCGGGTATGGGTCTAGATTTTTAAAAATGGGTCTGGATCGGGGTCTAAAAAATTAAGACTCAGACCTGACCAAGACCCAGACCCAGACCCAGACCCGACCAGTAGACCCATATTACCTTAACTATACATATTATTTATCCTAATTTCTAAATTACTTTCATATTCTCTTTGTATTTGTATTTTTAATTAAACAAATAATGTGTATTGTATATTTTTTTCTTGAAATATTAATTTATATCCATATTGAACTTGAAATATTTGTATTTCAGATAATACATATTTAATTTAGTGAAGATTTTTTTTAAAAAAAAGTTAGACACATTTAAGACTTGTTTTAGACCTAGGACCCATTTAGACCCATCGGATCTGGGTATGGGTCTAACATTTTTAGACCCTACGGGTTCGGACCGGGTCTGGGTGTAACTAAATTTTTTTGGGTCGTGTCTAGGTCTTATTAGACCCGACCCATACCCGACCCATGATTATTTTCTATTCCAGTTTCTTTGGAATGTATCAAATTATTGTTAAATGCTGGATGCTCTCAACCAATACCACTGCTCTCACAAAGTAAATGATAAAACTGCTTTACTGTGTTGGAACGCAGAAGCCTTTCAATCTGGGGTTTTTAATTCAGCAGAGCATTGTGAAACACACTATCTCTCCCAAGGCAAAGCATGCCTTAGCTTATCCTGAACTTCTTACTGCACTGGCCAAGAATGCAAAAGTGAGGGGGTTTCTTGAAGATGAAATGGTGAAGATTGAACCCCTCCAGCCGAACAAGAAGGCCTTTGGGATGAGACATGTCCATGATTTTCCTTGGAACCCTAAAGGTCCAGCTTCTACATCTGCCAGAGATGATAAACAAGCCAAGCTAATGGGTCTAGATGCAAGGCTATGAGCCATTACTATTCAAATTGCAGAACTTGAAGCTGAGAAGGCTAAGATTGAGGGGGAGAAAACTCAGCTAGAAGCACAAGTTGCTGCTCCTGAACATAAATAATTTCTAAAGGGCTATGTTCCAACAAGTCAGTGGTAAATTTCAGGGGGAGCAAACTTTTATTTGCTAAACTTTATTTTTATTTTTTGTGCTTTTATGACTTTGACATATTCATGGCCCTAGGGGGAGAATATTTTGAAAGATTTTGGATATTACTTTGCTATGATCTGAATTTTATTTCTAGATTTCTGGCTTTCAGTATTCTTATTAATTCAAATTCATATATGTTCCAACATAAGAGGATTTCTGGAATTCTAATTATTGTGAAAATATGAAGTTTTTCTTTGGGTTAATTATTCCAAAATGGTTGGATCCACAAAATGCCAAAGGGGGAGATTGTAAAGTCATGTGGACTTCATTGATTATTGAGTTGTCATTTGTGAATTAATGTTGAAAAATAAAAACTTTCATGTTGGAACATAAGGAAAGATTAGGATTTGATTGATGAGAAAATATTGCATGATATTGGTTTATGGAAATTTGGAGCTTATGCAATATTTTATTCAAACGTATTGAAACGTAATGGATTTATGGAAAATTACTACAATTGTGGAATTGGTTTATGTCACATTATGGGATATTTGAAAGAAGGAAAATCTCTTTATTTATGAGATTTGGATATGCTTCAGAAGCAGATAAGGAATAGAAATATTATGGAGATAATATTGAAGAGTTCCGATCTGATCTTGGTGCTGTTTATACTGGACATCACGACTACATCACTCGCAAATTTAATTGCAAAAATCTGCACTCAGATTTTCTATCTTTCTGAGAGTTCTTGTGAGAGTCAGTATATATATATGTTCCAACATACATGACCTGTTGATTAGTTCAGATCGTATACCTTAATTTCTCGGGAGGATGAGATCTAGGGTCGATGAGTTTTGAGGTCAGAGGGAGTCTGATCAAGGTGGATTGGTAGTAAGGGGAGCTTGCAAAATCCAAATGTAAATAATTAGAATAGATAAGTATAGTTGTATAGTGTACTTTGTACTGTATCTTTCTGATTAGTGAATTTATTCTGAACTGGGCCAGACCCCATAGAGGTAGGTGAATTTCACCAAACTGCGTAACCAAGTTGTGTGTACTCGTGTGCTATTTTTTTACATACTTGGTTTGATAGGATATGTTGGAATACATTTCTAATAATTAAGCTAAAACGGTAAACCTAAAATTTCTGTTCGACCTCACTATTTATGAATCAATTTTGACAAATTTAGATCGTGAATAAAAATAGAGTTAAGTGTTAAAATAACCCTAAATTTAGGGTGGAATGCTAATATAACCCTGCAATCTCATAAAGTGTGAAAATAACCTTTCACTCTGCCAACTTTTTAGTCAACATTCATTTGACTGGATTTCGATGAAAAGAAGATTTTGCCCTTGCCCTTAAGAAATAAAAAAAAATTGAAAACCTTTTCTTCCCGTGTCCTTTTGGTTCCGATTCTTTCTTCACCAAATAATTTCTCACTCTGTTTCTTTCTCTTCCCCATTGTCATCACCGGCCTTAGGGTTTAGGTTATCGGTGCCGGACTTAATGGACTCTGACAGCGATTCGAGAGACACCAGCGACGATGATGTAATGCTGCGGTGGTCGAAGGAGGCAACGACAGTGAACTCTCGAAGGACGACGTGGTGGCGGGGTATCGATGAACATCGACGGAAGGCAGCGACAGACAACAAGCTCTCAACGGATGAGCTATATATTCGATGAATGATGGAGAGTTCGAGAGACAACGCGGCGACGGGATCATTGAGGGACTAGGGTTTTGCAGGGGCAGCGCAACCTAGAGAAATTGATTGGTGGCGGTGAAGGAAAAAGGAGAAATTGATTGGTGACAGGGAGGGTGAAATGAGAAACCCTGATTTGAGTAGAGGTATCGGACAGTGTGGGGGTGGTGGTTGTAGCGGTTGGTGGCTGGGGCGGGTTGTGCTTGTGACTGTGACAGGTGGTGATGACTAGGGCGGGTGGTGGTGGGTGGTTGGGGTGTGTGGTGGTGATGGCCGGGGCTGGTGCCTGGTGGTGTGGGCTGTGACGGGTGGTGGTGGTGATGCTAGGGCGGGTGGGAGTGGCTGAGACTGGTGGTGATGGTTGTTGTTTTCGAAGGTTTCCTGCAGCGTCGGTGATTTCCGGCGGTGGCAGTGATTTCCGGCAGCAGCGCAAAATAGCGGCAGCAAGACGACGACATCATTAGGTTTGGAAGAAGAAAATAGGTTTAGGAAGAGGGGTATTTTTGTCTTTTCATTTTTTGTCATGCATGAATGAATTTGTTTGGTTAATGTTGAAATTAGGGAGTTTGATTATATCGGCACAATTTTTTGAAAGTTAGGGTTAGATTGACACAAACAATAATTAGTTAGGGTTAATTTGACACTTTCTGAGATTGCAGGGTTATATTGGCACTTTCATTATAAAATTAGGATTATAAATGTATTATCCCATAAAAATAATATAATCATTATAATTTTAAATGGACGCGATTATATATATTAATAACTAAATATCATTCTTAAGAGTTAAGATTGTGAATTGAATCATAAAATACTATTAGCAGGACAGATAGTACCTATTCCATTTAAAGTTACAATTTAATTATTCAATTTCGATCATAATAAAATTAGTGTATAAGTATAAATACAAACTATATATATTTTGTTAGATTCATTATAACATATATTTTAAAATATTAATTTTACACGAATTTAAGTTATACTTAGTGAAAAATATTAAAATCAAATACGAAGTATTTCAAGTTAACCATTAAAAGTCAAGTGTAATTTTGAAACAAGACATATGAGTATTTAAAATGGCTTGGTTGTATTAATTATAGCAAATTACAAATAGGGAAAAAAGGTAATCCGTCACGAGAAAAGTAAATATGTCAATAATCTCGAGACAGGAAAATATGTGAGGGTCCACATTGGTCTTCAAAGGAGTCTTATTTTAAAATCGGTTTTGGTAATTTGATTCTTCTTTTGAGTAGACAAGGCATACTCCATTCGGTTCACTAACATTGACCACTTTCCTTTTTGAGATGATTTTTTAATATTGACTTCTTTTAATTTTCACAAATTATTTTCAACTACTTATTTTATTTTTTTAATATTTCAATGCATTTTCCACCACTACTTCTACCTTTTCTAAATTCAAGTGTCAATAATAAGTGAGTCAATGTTAGTGAACCCGGAGGGTGTAGGTCAAAAAAGAGAGAATAATTGTGGTGGAGGGAAATTATTTGGTATTCTTTATTATCAGCACTGAAATTTTGTGTATATTAATTTTTAAAAGTGTAATTTTATTCACAAAGTGCACATTATTATAATTTCATAGTAATCATTATATAAATTACAAAAATATATAACTACTAGTATTAAAATACAAATTACATATACATGTAATGTACATTCTTAATATCTCACATTTATAATAAAAAGTGTGTGGTGGAAGGACATATAATACCTACTAACGTTCAAATTGTTCGGCCTCATTGTGTCTAACTAGTTAATTTGGATTGATGAATTTATCATGTATTTTTTAAAAAATAATTTAGTTCTATTCAATTATTTTCAAATAAAAATATAGCATCACATTAGGATGTTTTTGAGTTTTCGTATTCAAGGAATCTGATAATCTTTTAAAGTGTCCAGATCAATTCAATTTAATTTAATTTAATTTAATTTAATTTAATTTAATTTAATTTAATTTAATTTAATTTAATTTAATTTAATTTAATTTATTTAAGATAGCATGGTCCATCGTCTCGTGGAGACAAAAAATATATATGCTCCGGAAAGAAAGTAGTCGATCGCCTCTAATTTGTAGCGGGGCGCAATCAATGATTGGGAACAGACAGGAAGTGGAGTTTGTTTTTGTGTCTTCACGATCGACCTAATTCTTGCCAAACCTTAATTAATTTCCCAAACTTAGATCGCAAAATACACCCTCCGTTTTTCTATGTATGGTATCATAGATTTAGATGCTTTGATTTAGGCGAAAAAAAATAAATGAATGATATCGAATGTATAAAGTAAAAAAGTAAATGCGTGGATAAAATTGAAGGAATCTTGCCAAAAATGGAAAGAATGCCAAATAAAAGAAAACATTCATTTTTATAATAAATGTGTCATAAATAACAAAAGAGAGAGCAAGATAAAGCATAAACAAACAATATTTTGTTTGCGACAAAGTGATCAGAATATTTTATATGTTGGAGTTTTGTATGTGGGGATGTGAGGGTCCAATGGAATTTTGATAAGTGTCCAATTCAAACTACAATTAAAGTGAAAAAATAAGAATATATTTAAACATGACACTTGTTAAAGTTTTATTCAGCGTTCATCTCCCCACATACAAAACTCACATATATATATATATTTTATTAATTTGAGAAGTATAGAACATTAGTTTATAAAATGTTCAAATAAATATACATTTGCATTTATTCTTATGAGGAAATTAAATTAAAGGCAACACTTTTATAGGACATTCTAAAAAAGATATGTAGAATATAAGATCAGAAATGATGAAAATTTTAAAGTATAGTTAAAACTGAAAGTTAATTTTTTTACCATTCACATTAGTCCGTGAGGGAAATAATGCTGAGATATCAATTCACCGTTAATTAACAACATTAATCTAACACAGTCAAATCACCTCACCTTAATATTTATTCATCATCGCGTACTTTTTAAATTCATTCTAAAAAAATTTGAAGTAGGAATATCTTATCAACACTTCTCTCGTTGAAGGAATATTAAAAAAATAGAAAGAATGTCAAATAAAAGAAAATATCGATTTACAATAAATGTTCCATAAATAACAGAACAGTGGGAGTAATATTATTATTTTTTTGAAAATTTTCAGATTCATTCATATTTCGATGTATGTGTCATAATCTACTCACATAATTGACCTATATTTTTCATTAGGACTCACCAAACATGGTAGCTAGACATGTAGCCGTTCTATGCTTATAGTATATCTATTTTGTTTGATGTGACATCATACCATTCGGTGATTGAATTTAGATGAATGAAATGAGTGGAAAATTGAATATAGAAAGGAAAAAATTGAATGGGTGGATGAAATTGAAGTGATCTTTCTAGAAAAGGAATGTGTGTCTAATTCAAAAAAACAATTGTAAAAGGAAAGTATGTCACAATCAATGAATCAGAAGATTATTAGTGCTACTACATGATGGGAAAAAAAATTGATTCGAAACTTAAAAGAATCTAAGCCAACCCTACATCCTCTAATATTAATAATAATAATTATTATATATTGAATTTAGATGTTGGGCCAATTAAAAGAGTTCGTAAGTGGTATAATAATGTAGTTTATATATAGGTACATTTGGATATTTAAGAGCAAGTCCAAGAGACTCTATATAATAGAGATTTTGGCTGAATAAAGAGATTTTCTTTAAATTTGAGCTCCAACGGGTTCTCCATCTCGCTCTACGAAATAGAGATTTAGAGAAAAAATGATGGTTCATTCTCCATATCGATAGAGAGAGAAAGAGTAATATGGAGAATTAAAATTTTATTGCTAACCTAATCAATCACCTTTATTTATAACATAATTTTTATATTTACATGAAAACGTTTAAAAAATTAATTCTAACATAATCAATCACATTTACTTAAAACAGAGTTTCCTTCTTTATATTAAGAACATTAAAAATCACATAAGATTAAGATGTACATTCCTTATATTATAAAGAATGATTCGGCAAAATGAAGAATTTGTTGAAGTTGAGCATGAAAAATATAAAGAAAATGAATTTTCATTCTGCATTTTAGATAAACTTATAAAGAATCTCTCCCCAGTTCTAAATTTTGTAAATGGTGGCATGGATCCTAACCTTGCCCTAACCGCTATACCTTCCGAGACGATAACTAACATGTATTCCCCTTGTTAAACAAGTCCTATATATTGTCAACATTATAAATAAGTGCCAAGACTATTAGAATTTTTGTCACAAGATAATAATCTCGTTGAATTCGTTATAACGCATTCGTTATAACGCATATTTTCAAATTATTATTTTTTGAGAATTTTCTTACACTCATAAACAAAGATATGAGTAATTAAATATTGATACACTTGACTACAAAAGTCAAATTATGTAATTTTTACTGAGACGTGTGAGCATTATGTTTAGTTTGATTAAATAGTGTATTTAGGGTTATATGGGAAGATCTGTGTACATTTTTAGCCCCAAGGTTCTAAAACGTGTTATTAGAATCCTTACTTTCATACTCCCTCTGTCCCAATTCAAACTGCACACTTTTTGGTCAACTTTCTCAAAACACATTTGACCATAAATTTTAACCAGCATATAGATACAAATATCATTAGGTGAGATATCATTGGATTCCCTGCATGATGTATTTTCTAAACCTCAAATTTTAATACACTATTATTATACATAAATAAAGTTATTGTTGGTCAAACATGATATGAGAAAGTTGACCAAAAAGTGTGCAGTTTGAATTGGGACAGAGGGAGTAGTTCATTTCCACATCTCCAAATGAATTCCCTTTCACAATTAATCTGAAGTGCCATCTTATCATGACTTTTATTTTTATTTATTTTTAGATTCATTCACCTGCCAATGTATTTGTGATAATATACTCATCCTTAACCCATATTTTTTCAAAAAAAAGAAGATGGTAGCTAGATAGCCGTTCTAGAGTGACGCTACTTCATCATAAAAAATTGGTTCGAAACTTAAAAAGAATCTAAAGCCAAGCCTACACCCTCTAATATTCATTACTACTATTGAATAAAAATTTAAAATTTTAGGACCAAGAGTCTACGTACGTGGTATTATTTATGTAATTTATACTTATATTTGGATCTTTTCAACGACTCATTAATGTTAACGTTTTAAATAGTACGAATCCTAACTTTGTCCTAAGTTCCTAACCGCTTCTACGCCTTCCAAGTTCCAAGAACAATGAACAATTTATATTATTATGAAAATTCAAAGTTCCGGCTATCTACCTACAATATTGTTAGTAGTAATATTCTATATGGTCCAGATATATTTTTTTTTAAAATACTCCCTCCGTTCGGCTAAGATTGACACACTTTTTAGTCAACTTTCTCAAGCCACGTTTGACCATAAATTTCATGTAATATATAAGTAATAATATTATCATGTGAAGTATCGTTGGATTCTTCGTAACATGTATTTTCCAAATATTAAAATTTTACATGATATTAATATACGTAACAAAAGTTATTAATGGTCAAACATGACTTGAGAAAACAGACAAAAAAGTGTGCCATAATAAATTGAACCGAAGAAGTATTACTTATTTACACAAAAACAGCCTTTCGGAAATTCAAGAGATCGTCGATTTAGACGTATCCACAATAATGTGGCGAGTGGGGATGAAATTGAATCTTTAATTTTGGCCGGCTGAGGATAAACTTAAGAAAGAAATGAATTGAAAATAATTAGACTTAGCCATACACTGACTTCACTGAAAGTAATTCATCCGTCCCATTTCAAACAGCATGATTTAAGTTTCGAAAAATGTTTGATATCTAATATCTTTCATTAAAAATAATTAAAAGTTGTAAGACGTTGATATTGTGAAAATATATGTTATAACGAATCTAACAATGTATCACACAATAATATTTATACTTATATATCAATTCAATTTTAGAGTCAAAGTTACGAAGTTTTCACTAAATAAATAGTTAAATTGCAATTTGAAACGAGAGATTGAATACAAGAATGTTGGGTATATAATCATAATGGGCCGAACAAATTCACTTGAGTGTAATGAAGGCAGTTGTAGATACTATGAATTGTATTTATTTTTTTACAAAGACTCAGGTGAGACGGTCTCACCTGATATCATGGTGAGACGGAGGGTTTAAACACAATTTTTTAAAGTTAGGAGATAACATGGGGTACTTTTTGTAATTTTTAAAACTTTATTTTGTTCATTGTCTCACC
>JAULKM010028608.1:0-13779 GCA_032355605.1 Rubia tinctorum | reverse complement strand
TAGCAATCTTCCAACAAAAAGATAACAAAAGAGATGTTAAATGCTTTAGAAAACACATGCATTTGACGTCTCATCACCGAACTGCGTAACCAAGTTGTGTGTGCTTGTGTTATTTTTCTTTACGTATTTGGTTAGATAGAATATGTTGGAACACATGTATTATAAGTTAAAAGGTAAAACCAAAATTTCACACTCTTTCCTTCTATTTTTCTTGTTTATGTTTTACCATGGATGACAATGTTTTTTTATTATTGATGAACGTCCACATATCCATATTTATATATATTTTTAATTTAGATTATAAATATAATAGATTCAAGAGATGGTATCTTGTGAGTTAGCCTGAATTTTAGGGAGCTTTCTGTAATTTCTTCTCCATTTTTTCCACATTTCTTTTCCAGAGATCTTTCCTCAATTTTTTCAGGGGACCTTTCCCTAATTTTTTTCCACATCTTCACTCTTGTTGTAAGTTGCAAAAATATCAAATAAAATATCAAAATATATATATCAACAAAAAATTACAAAACATCAACATAATTGTCGAACTGAAAATCATAAACATCACCTACAACTAACAAAATATCAACATAAATTATTAAACATTATCAAACCTTAAATTGTCAAATTTAATATCAACTTCAAAGAAGAAACCTCAATAAACTACACGTAAACGTCAATTGAAAGAAATATAAACACTAACTGAATAGTATTAACAAAAAAGAATGAACATTAACTACAATAACATAAGTATCAACAAAAATGATATAAGCGTACAAACGTCACTAGAAAATTATTAAATATCATCAACTAAACAATAACCTAAATACTTATAAAACATCAATTGAAATAAACCTCAACAAACAACGTGAAACGTCAATTGAAAGTAGTATAGAATAAACATCAACAACACTAGCATAAGCATCAACGAAATTGAATATAAACTTACAAATATCACTGAAAAATTATTGAACATCATCAGATACAAAACATCATTCATCACTACCACTACATCGACGAAGGATCTGCGGCTATATCGCTGGAACGTGTCGACTTCTCTGGTTTAGTCCTTGAATTCGTCGGCGCCGCCGAGGTGATTAATACCGTAATTGGAGAAGTTCCAAAATCCATACACAGCAAACTTGACGTCCTTGTCATGCTTTTCGAGGCTGGTTTCAACGTTGGGAAAACAGAGAAATTTAGAGGGTGGGAGGCGGTTGGGGTAAGGGTTCTGGATTTTAGGTTTCAGGAAATTTAGTGTATATATAAATTATCTTTTTAATAATTACACAGTAGATTCTCAAATTTATTTGCAACTTCTAAAAAGGAACCCATCGCAATCAAAATGTCCAATAATTGAGTAGTGATCTCTTCTTAAACGGTAAACTATCTAAAATAAAAATTTGTGTAGATTTAATAGTTACATTCCATAATTACGAATTGTATCCACATATCCATATTACTATTTTTTATTTAGATTCCAAAATATTATATTCAATAGTTACATTCAATGGTTACTGATCAGATCCAATTAATCTAGTACAAATTCAAATATAGATTTATGCGATTTTTTTATTTATTTAGATTCGTAACTAAATCTAATCCATGAATACTAAATAATAATAATATATTCTATATAAATCAGTACAAATTTTACCTTTTTATCCTAACTTAAATTACCAACTTTTTATGTGATTTCTCTATTCAATGTTGCTCCACCAATTTCTCTTCTCCTTGTTTTTATCGCCCTTTTCCCCATCAAGCTTTTCTTTTCAAGAAAATAATTCCATGAAATTGATATTGAATCTACACTAGTGTAAGAGAGGGCTATTAATGGTTGTGAAATAGGGTCGGCGGCGGCAATTTAAATCGACATCTCTGGTACTACCGTAGATCGCAATGGCCATTTGTTTGGGGATTACACAACTGCCGTGGATAGCTTTGGTCCACACTGCTTTCAAGTTCAGTGTAAAAATTTTTAAAACCGCCATCTATTGTTCCGACTTTGTAACAATATTAGATTATCATGCTCCAAATACACTTTCAAGTTCAGAAGTATAATTTACTACTAGTTAGGTTCTCATGCTCTTCGAAGTTGTTTCTGACTTTGGTATTAAAATGGCTCTCGGAACGTGGATCACTTGATTGGACTTCAAAATTTGGAAGGCTTGTTAAGTTGTACTGTCTATTGTGTACGATACATGTTGTGATTCTGAACTACGTGGTGATTGCTTCATTTTTCCTGATGGATACGGTAACGAGGTCAGGATCCAATTTGGAATATTGTTTGTTTGTTGCATTAATATATATATATATATTCTTGAATTGCGTTCTGATATCGAAATCACTGTTGGAGTTCTATTCGGGTAACCTGCAAAAATGAATCCAAAATGGAAAATGAAATAGGAAAATTTGGTTATTGTAGAAACGAATATATTCATAAAGGCACATGACTTTCCACATTCAATGACCAATATCGATAAGTTGTTTCACATATGAATTTATAAATTGTAGGACTAACCAGTAGGATTTCTCGTGTTGGTTCTTTGAAGGTAGTGTGGTTTCTCTAGACACATACAAAATCCCTAAACCATAGAAAAATTTGATTAGTCCTAGGGTGGATTGTTTGGATGCATACATTGTCACTTCATTGGTTTAAAGGTAGGTAAGGATATGATTGTCATATGGATTTGAATAATATGGCTAGCTACCATGCCTCTGGCCGACTTCAATTCCTTTGTTGTGTATGGTGTCGTATGGTCTCCAAAGATATGAAAATTAAGAATAGATCTTCATTAATAGTTTTTAAAGATTGTGAATAATAAATAGCAAGAATTACTGTATTGGAAATACTAAGCAAATGTGTTCCCACTCGCACTAGTCCCATGTTATTATCCGTCAAATTAAGAATGCATCTTGCGGTGTACAACAAGGTGTAAAACCCATATTCCCATGCAATTAGTTTCATTTTGTACAACATGCAATATAATAAGGGATAACTTTAAATGTACATTTTATATTTGTATGCACTATTGTGACTAAGGGTTCATATTTGGTACCTTAATTTGAACAAGTTTGAAAGTTTTTTAAATTAAAGCATTACATAAGGTTGTGGTACCGCACATTTGAATAGAGAAATAAGTAACAATATTATTATATATTCGCCGTATTAAGTAGTTTCTAAATATCATTTTATTTATTTTCCGTTATTATATGTAATTAAACATATTAACAACCAAACATATTTCTTGAACAACATGATAATGATTGATATGCAATTTGAGTTGGGACGGAAGGAGTATATGATATTTTTTTATCAACATGAGATACTTAAATTAGTCTCTTCTCTCCATGGATATGATCCCTACTTACTCCTATCTACTTGATTGAATATTTAGGTGTTTAAAATTTATTTTTTCAGAGGTACGACGACGATATCCCATGTATGTAACATAGAATTGGTAATTGGTGGATAGAGACCATTCAAAATCAATTCACCAAATTTGGAACATGTGAATAAGAAAGCATTTCAAATGATGGAAAATGTCGTCGAGACCATTTGTGTGTGTTGGTAAAAGATTACTTCTTTGAGGAAAATAAAGACAAGTGCCCTTGGTTGGCGTACACTGATATTCTATCGAAGAGTTGTAAAATTTTCAAAGCGAGGCATTGGAAACTTGAAGCGGATTTGAGTTTAGATGAACTCTTCAATTTTTTGTATATGTTTATTACCCTAACCTTTGCTTTAAATAGCTAGGGAACAAGGGTTGAGAGGAGAAGAATAGCACTCTTGGAAAAAACTCCTCATCTAATGAGCCAGGTTGGATACCCGTTAGCGAAAGCCCAAATCATCATTGGGCTGCTGGACATAGATGTTCAAGCGTTAATTGAAGGGGGTTCAATAGATAAGGAGGTAAGACACTAAGCTCAACCCATCAGACCAGACCAAATAGAGAGACACAAGTTATTCATGAAGGGATGTGACAAGAGCAATAGGGGATATGAAAATGAAGAAACATGAGAGCTTACTACGAAAATTGTAAGTAAAAGGGATTCATTACGCAATACACATATATTGTCTTTTGGTATCCGAAAACCAATAAGTTTTTCATTGTATGTAGAAAGAAGTTAAGGGGAAACAAAAACAAGATGAGTTTATTCCATCACCAAAATATGATGTTTTGTGCGAGGCAACCAATGTTGATGACCACCTGGATAGAGTGAGGGGATATGGCGCTTACATGTCTCAATGATATGTATTCTAGGGTATGCTATCTTCCCACCACCAAAAGCTAAACAAAATATGGAAGTTGGAATTAGATCTAGAAGTAACAAGGAAGAAAGAAGAGAAACGAGACATACAAATTGCTATATTAGCATAGCGCATGAGACTAAGTCTCCCTAAAAATATTTATGACATAACCCATGAGTGGGGGTTTTGACACTCCCAAGTCGATGTTGAGGTGAATGGAAAACACGTCTGTCTGTCACCTACAATTCTTAAGGTTCTAGACATTGTGAGTGCACCTATTAAGGTCAGAGACAAGTGACATATAAAAATCTTGTTTTATTCAGTACTCATGGCCTATTCATGCTTTGTAGCCTCTAATATCATGGAAACTATTTATCTTTTAACCACATGGTAGAGGACCTTTGCATTTTGCCAATGATTCTTATGAAGAATCAGCAAGTCTCCTAGAATTCAAACCCATTCCAGGATCATGGGTAGGGTTTCTCTAGACTATTCAATATAGTGTGCGATGTGTATCCACCCGTCGTGGATGGGAAATACAGAAAATTGGAAGTGCAAAGAATGTGTTCCTCCTATGGCCCAAGCGACTAACCGTGCTTAAGGGTAGAGATGGCATCTAACCAAAATTTAACACCACCCAAATTAACTAATTCCCAAAATCTAACCCCGTGACACCTAGCAAAGCGCCTAACCTCCTCAATACCACTAAAATGTCAAAAATGGTAAGAATGTTGTTGAAACTGATCACCAGGATTGATAAGCTTAGTACCTACTCCTTTTATGCCCAGGAATTGGTTTTTGGGGTTCAAATAACCATTGTTGTTTGTTGGATTGATTTGGAAGACTTGTGAACGTGTGACCAAGTAACTCAATCACTCATGTCAATAAGTCAAATGTACATGTCCTTCAATTACCAAAACCATTTAGGACATAATCTTACTCTTTGCTTCGTAGTGTAATGTTTCAATTCATATACATCTTCTGTTTTACTATAATAATTGAAATATTAGTAAGCACGTGGCTAGGGTGGCGAAGAAGCAGTCCATCGAATGGATTGGATTTCTATGTACGAAAATAATCCAAGAAATTGGACATTACACAGAAGAGAGACTATCTTATTTTTATACAAGTCTTCAGGTTAAGAAAATTCCTTCTTCTCAGTGCCTTTCATAAACAAGTAAATGTCTTCCCACTATGTGTTATACAATGCTTTTACAGTAGAAATGGTCCTACCTATGTGCTCCTTTTCTTATGGGGGGTCATTAGCATTTGACAATTTATAAACGGACAATTCATGTTTATTGGTTGGATCCACCACATCTTATACCTGTCATTTGTGGAACTAATATGTAATGCTTTAAATAGAGGGAATAAAAAAACCTTACAAACTTGTTCAAATTAAGGTACCGCATATGAACCCGTATAGAAATCTCAAATGTACATTTAAAGCTACACCTTATTATATTTCATGTTGTGCAAAAAGAAATTAAGTACATGGGAATAAGGGTATTACACAATGTTGTACACTGTTAGATGTATTCTTAATTTAACGGATAATAACATGGGACTGGTGTGAGTGAGAACACATTTGCTTAGTATTCCCAATATAGTAATTCTTGATATGTATTATTCATAATCTTAAAAAACTATTAAAAAAGATCTACTCTTAATTTTCAAATATTTGGAGACCATACGACACCATACACAACTGAGGAATTGAAGTTGTCCAGAGGTATGCTAGCTAGCCATATTATTCAAATCCATACAACAATCATATCCTTACCTACCTTCAAACTAATTAAGTGGCAGTATATCAATCCAAACAACCCACACTAGGACTAATTAAATTTTGTTATAATTTAGAAATTTTGTATGTATCTAGAGAACCCACGCTACCTTCAAAGGACCAATACGAGAAATCCAAGTAGTTAGTCCTACAATTTATAAATTCCCATGTGAAACAACTTATATGCATTGGTCATTGAATGTGGAAAGTGAGATGACTTTATAGATATATTTATTTCTAAAATAACCAAAATTTCCAAATTCATATCCTATTTTGGACTCAAAGAACAAGGTGTTCCCAATGCGTAAGCAGTTTCTAGAAAGGAACTCGCAAAACCCCTTAGGGAACAAGGCCTTGATTTTCCCATCCCCCGAGTAGTTTATGCGCCACTCTGTCCCTTAGGAACTTAACACAACAAGGATCTTGTCATTTTTCATGAGTGATACAATGTCCCCCGGGATGTACTAAGTCACCAAAATAATATTCATTAGAAATATTTTTATATATGAGCAATTAGAAACTAATAATATTAATTTTAAATGCCTTAACAAAGTTGAGTTTTTTTCCAAAATTCTACTGCTTTAGAGTGCAGTGGAAGCGTGGCCTAATAGCAGCCATTGTATGTCGTTTAAAGACGAAAACAATAGGCTATAGGTTGCTTAGTTGTGCGGAAAATTGTATGAAAAAAATTTAATTGTTATAAAGTGTGAAGATGTGTTAGTAAATATATATGTAAAATGGTAAAAGACCTGGAAAAGAGGTGACTCGACGATCCTTCTCTATCCATTAGTACTGAATCAAAAATGAAAAAGTTAAGTGTAAACTTTCCTCGGAAATGCATGGTACGACGTCGGCAATGCATCACAGATTCATGTCGGTCCAAAGTAGTGGTTTGGTCGACATGTACCTATGGCCTCGCTAATCAGTCGGCATTATCGAACACATGACCGACACATAAGCGAGGTTGCATATGCAATGTTAAAGTAAACTTAAATGGAAATATGCGACATCGGTAACAATTGGATTCAACTGAAGATTGAACCAACATAGGTGCGATGTCTCATACTGAAGAACATACTACTAGAAATAAGAATGTATGACGTTACACGCTAATTGCATAAACTAAATTTTAATAGACAGCTTACCGACGTCACATGTATAAGAGAAAGCTACCGGAAGAAACTCATAAACCCAGATAAAATGAAGCTTTACCAAAACATAGTACCTACGTTTAAACTTAAGGACATTTCACACTCTAAACAATCTGAGTAAAAACTAGAAAAAACAGAATACATTCAGAGACCACGGATTGAACAATGTAAAGTAACAATTGAAAAAATTATAAGAGTAGAAAAACCATACCTTTGACAAAAAAGAAGATAGGGGGGAAGGGGTGACTGTTGGAATTTGCAGAAAACTTGTGAAGATAAGATTGAACTAATTGTAAGGGTCCCCATATTTATACCTATTTCGGAATGACATCATTTTTTACCCTTGTGATGTTTGCCTCACATGCAGCAACTTCGCACCTATCTCGGTTTATGTGACAAGGAACCGACCCTTGACCGACGTCGCGCGTTTATATGGGCCTAACAAAATCAGCCCACCAGCCATCCGGTCAACAGTTTGAATTTATTTTAAAATTTTGGCCTCAACAAAAATTTGCTAGTTTTCACAATGAATAAAAAAATTTATTCATTACACACAAGTCTTTTCTAATTATGTGAATGATCCTTACAGTAAAAAATTGTTCATCGGCGAGTAGTGCATGTGATACTACCTTCTGTTCCACCTGAGCACAACAGGAAATTTGTACGATGGTAGGAGCTCTACATTCTGGCTAGGGACGTACTGAATTATAAACATAAAACTACATTTAGTACATATGAAATTAATATATTAAAAAAATTAATTGAAAATAAAATACATGTGCAACCAGGAGGACTTACCAGAATTGTAACTGACCCAAACTTCATCTTAGTCAGAGTATGGACCAAGTGCGGAATGATATTGCCGAATATAGTCCGCGAACGGTCATCATCCGATTTTCTATGGATTTTCACTGGTTAATGAAATTGTTAAAAAATAAATTAGAATTTAAGTAAAAAATATAACGAATTTAAATCTAAGCAAAAAAATGGCTCACCTCAATTAGGTAGTGGCTCGAACCAGCATTGTAAGCCATGATTCTTGAAACGCATACTGTGACGAATGATAAATATTATATGATAGATAGAAAATGGATCGATAGAAATCAGTTCAATTAACCTTTTTTGGCCAAGCGTTGCACATACACATCGATCCAAAATATAACTTGGCCAACATGTATGAGCGACGTTGCTGACACATTGGTCCAAAATAATGGCATGGTCGACATGTCAAAGCAACGTCACCCAACCTTTGGTATAACTGATTTTTTTAACCGAAAAAGGTGCAACGTCTCATGTTATATCATCTATAGAAAATATGAATGACCTACGTCGCACGACGATCGCTCCAAACTAAGAAGGATCGGCATACAAGCGACGTCGCATTCAAACAAAGAAGATACACTAAAAACAGATTAAAAAATGGGAAAAACAAAGGATCCTAAACAAAAAAAATGGGTTACATTAACAGGAATTTTGGGGGGGGGGCATAAAACCAAAATTCGAATACCATAGAACCCGAATCCATAGAACATAAAACAAATGACAAATTCATGCACCATATACATGAGTTCCTCATCATCAAGAAACTCTTTAAAACCCTTCGGCGTCAGGTTCTTCATCCTCCCGTTCCCCGAGTAATGCATGTGGTACTCCTTTTCGTTGCACTTGAGAACAACAGGCAACTTGTACGACGGCAGAATCTTCACAATTTGGTTAGGCACGTACTGAATTTTAAACAAAATACCACGTTAAGTTAATATGAAAGTAAATATAGAAATTTTTTATTGAAAATAAAATTGATGTGTAACAAGGATTACTTACCATAATGGGAATTGACCTGAAGTTCGTCTAGGTCAGTGTGTGGATAAAATGCGGAATGATATTGCCAAATACAGTCCATGGACGATCATCATCCAAATTGCTACGGATCTATATTGGTCAACAAAATTATTATAAATTAAATTGTAATATAAATAATACAAGAAAAGGCAATTTAAATGTAAAAAAAAACTGCCCACCTCAATCGGGGAACGACTCGAACCAGCATTGTTAGACATGATTCATGAAATTCCTATTTTAATGATTCAATACAATCAATTCAATTAATCTATTAATAAATTAATCTATCAATTCAATATGTCAGAGCGACACCGCATATGATTCAGTAAAACTGATTGGTTAACTGATAAGGGTGCGACGTCACATACTAGGTAAACTATAGAAAATATAAATGTGCGACGTCGCATGATGATCGCTCCAACTGAAGTATGATCGATGTACAAGCAACGTCGTAATCATGAAAAGGTGACACTCTAACAGCAGCAGAAAACTGGCAAAAAGAAAGATCCCGAACCCAAAAAATTGAGCCACAATAATGGGGGATGACATAAAACTCCCATTGTAACAACCTAGAACCTAATCCTAGAACCCTAATCCATAGAAACTTCAACACATGAAGCAAATAACACATTCACACACCATATGCATACAAATTATAATGATAAATTTAAAAACCAAAGTAATATAAACACATGTTGAAACCATACCTTTGAGAAGATCGAGAGGGAGACTGTTGAAATTCGAGGGATAGTTGAATGTTTGAAGTGATGTATGATATGGGCTCCATATGTATAGTCGTTATGAAGTGTTGTGAATTCCGTACCAATGCAAAGTCGCATAGCAGTCGACCTGACCCACACTTGAACAACGTTTGAGCGATGTCGGTGCTCTAACTGTGGGTCTCACCATTTCAGCCCACTAGCATAGCAAATGGGCCTGTGTCTGACTAAATACATGAGCAACATTGTATATAAATCATTTTTTACGATATTTGACCGACATACCGATGTTGTCCATAGATAAATTGGTCCTCAGCAATTCAGCCCACTACCATAGCACCTGGGCTCACTTTTGAACGAAACGAACATAATTGACCTTAATAACGGTGAAAATTTTATTACACACTAATATTTGAAATTTATAAATGTTCACGAACTTCATTAACATCCAGTTCGATAGGGATCAATTTCAACACAACCGGTGAACTTTTCTATTTTTACAATCAGGTCCCTCCAAGATGGTGGGGGAGGACGAAATGCAAAATTGGAGATACCTAATAATCTAATTCATATTGTCACAATCATGTTTTTCTGACTTATGCATCAAGGTCACCATGGTATTCTTGTCTCATTTTTATTAGTATTTCATTAAAACCCTTTATATGGGCGTTATTGAAATATAAATTCTACCACAAGGAATCAAACAAAATTACACATTCTTGATTTTTTTTTTGAATTTAAAAGATAAGGAAAATCCATTCATCAATTTTTTTAAAGTGCTAATACATGGCCTAGAGTTAATTGTATATGATTATAACTTGCTAGTATGCAAGGGCTAATCGGAAGATCTTGTGGAAGTCTCTGTGGCATCATGCAAGTTTTGGGATCATTAGTTTGAATGGGGATGGCAAAGGTCCCGTGAGCAATGATTGGAATTGATTTTTGGACTGCCAATTTACTTTTCAATTTTTTCACTTACGACCCTCCAACAAATTTGGAGGAGTCAAAATGAATAATTGGAGATACCCTTATCTTATTCACCAAGTCATGAGCACGGTATTGATTTGGTCATGCTCTGGTCAATGGAATGGGACCAAATTTCCCCAGATAGTGTATGACAAAACTTTGTAAAAATTATGCTATGACCCAAACTTCCGCGTATGTTTGCTAAACTTCATAACACTGCACCCGAATGTTAGGAAAAATGTTTGATATGGAGATTATGCATATTGTCTAACAGAGGCGCGAACCGGGGTAATCATCCATCATTTTTGTTAGTATTCCATTAATACCCTTACTATCAGCGTTATGAGAACGATAATTTTCTCAAAATAGAATCAAATGAAATTTCATATTCTATGTTTTTTATGAAATAAAAACGTAATAAACTACCATCCATAAAATTTTAAAAAGCATGAGTATATGGTCTAGAGTAAATTGTAGATGATTACTCATAAGTATACGAGGGTCATTCGGGAAGAACTTTCTAAGTTTATGTGGGAATAAGACCAGTTTCTCTGTTACCTTCAATTAGTAAAAGTTGTGGGTGACCAAGGTTATTTTTGGGAACAATCGTAATCGAGTTGGGACAACCAGTGATTTTTTTTCATTTTTTGCTCTCATGTCCTTCCAAGAAAGTGGGAGAAGTCAAAAACTGAAATAGGATATAACAATTTGTTATTCACATTTACAGGAGAATGTTCCTATTTGGCATGAACCAGTCGTCGGAGAGGGCCACAATTTTAACAGCAAGTTTTTTACGACACTTTTCAAAAACTATACTTTGGCCCATCGGAACGACGTTGCAAATGCTTTGCATATAATGAACCACGGACTAATGCTAAACCAACGTCGATTGAACTGAAATTCCCCGAGAAAGAAAATTTAGCTAAAATTTTGAACAAATATTTCCCCCCAACCCCATTTTATTTCAATCATATTCAACAACAAGGCTCATTTCCCATCTCCAATACACTTCCTCCTAAACTAACTCCACACCGTCCTTTCTATTCACAACATTACAACTACTCAAGAGCCCAATCTAATATCTTCTCTCAAACATCAACAAGTATCCTAGGATGGAGCATCTCCGGTTCAAATTAAGTGATGTAGTTTTCCCTTCGTTCAATGTTCATTTAGCAATTTTATTAACATGCCTTCTATACATTTTTTTCCTCATTTACCAATGATTGAATAGTTTCATTAAGTATGTGACTATGTGACATGTTATATAGTGTATATTGTTTGTGTTTCCAATATAATGTCATGTTTTTAAGGAGTGAGAAAAAAGGCTGATATTAGGACTGATTTTGGAAAATAATCAAATCCTTGTATAAACATGGGTTGAATGTCGTCGGTCAGCTCATCGTCCAATACAATATGGGACCAAATGGAGACCGACATTGCATTTTCCAGGAACTGACAAGAACATCTATGAATTTCCGATGTCGCTCATCAATCGGACACAGCAACTTCGATCATTAATTTTTGCGAAGTTGCCTCAAAGCAAACCAGGTTCTTTTTCCATGTTAAGATTTATGTTGTATGCACATGACTTTATTATTTCTACATCTTTCGGGGACAACCCAAATCCAACATAATTTTTTTCATGTGTAACTACTGCAATAGGACAATGATAGTTATAGACGGACTTCCAGAATGGACTTTTCATTTCCGTAGTCCCCCTGAAAGTACTAATGCTGGAAAACGTAGGCAAGGAAGGTTCAATAGAATCAGTCTTTCAATTTCTCATCAACCTTATTTATTTTAATATATTCTGAAATGTATTGGCAATGTCAATTTTTTACATAACATGTAATGGTTATCGACGAACGATTAGTTGTGTCATATATGATACAAGAAACGATGTCTAACCGATTCATCTGCGATGTCGCTCAATTCGATGGAAAAATGACACCTGACCGATGTCACATAAATTGACATCAGTTTTTTCGCAACGTCAGCCATTCAAAAAGATGTTTTATTAGTTAGTATTCAATGCCAGCACACGATGTCGCTTTCAATGGTCTACAACGTCATTACAAATTGAAACAACGTTTATTTTAATGACATCGTAGTCTTTCCTCTCCAATTGTATGCCTTCATGCTATGGCCGATGTCGCAGGCATATAAATGTCAAAATCGGATATAAAAATGTCGCAGCTATGATCTCCCATGGTTGTATCTCTAGATTTGACCAATGTTGCCACAAAACCTACCAACGTCGGTTAAAAACCGAGGTAAAAGCTACTTTTTACCTTGGTTCTAAACCGTGGTAAAAAAAGGTACTTTTTACTCTAGCTGTATTTACCTCGGTTCTTGCTGGACTAAAAAACAAGGTAAAAGGTCTTGTAGAACCAAGGTAAAAGGTTTGGTTTCTTGTAGTGTTAGATTAGGGCTAATTGTGGAAATTAATCAAATCTTTGTATGAACACATGTTGAATGTGCGATGTTAGTCGCAACTAATCGTCCCGTATGATAGGGGACCAAATGTTTACCGACGTCACATTGGCTAGGAAATTACTAAAACTTATATGAACGCCAACGTCACTTATCAGTTAGACCCTGAAACTTTGGTCTCTCCTACATTCGACGTCGCTTTAAAGTAGATTGGGTACTTTTTCCATGTTGAGATTAATGTCATCTTATTTTGACTATATTATGTGTACATTATTTAGAGACTGCCAATTTCTAGCATAAAGTTTGTTTCACGTGGCTTGGTTGTAATAGGACAATGAGAGTTGTTGATTGACCTTTAGCACAAACTTGTCATTTCCATAGTCCCCCTGATAGTGTTAATATCGTTAAAAGTAGACAAGGGATGTTAAATACAATTAATGTTTCAATTTCACATCAATCTTATGTATTTTAATATATTCTAATATTTATCGGTAATATATGCTCAAGTTATGTGGGTTTTTGAACATGTCATTGATTCCCACTGATGAGACGTCAAATCCATGTGTTTTCCGAAGCATTTAACATCTCTTTTGTTATCTTTTTGTTGGAAGATTGCTAGATTTAGGTAGGTTTACA
>JAULKM010028589.1:0-13780 GCA_032355605.1 Rubia tinctorum | reverse complement strand
GTGGTTGATAATTTATGTATAACTGAACATGCAAAGTAGTAATTTTTGTCTCTTAGGGGGGGGGGGATATCATGTTCCTTATGCTCATAAAGGTTTTGCATCTGGCCTCATATTCTAGCACAGTATGATCACTACATCTTCCCATTGAGGGCTTTTCATCTGCTCATCCTTTTGTTTCTAGTACTGACATGATTTTATGCAATTGTTTTGATATTTAAATTCTGGGGATATACTTAAATACATGTTCAATCAGTACTGGTGTGCCATTATGTTAGGTTTTTTATGCTTCTTTCTTTTTTTAATTAAAAGTTTGAGCATCTCTTTCTCATATAATATTCACTTTGCTGTTGCTCTGATCTAAAAGATGCATGAAAAAGTTAGCATTCAGAGATACGGGGGTGATTCTATAAAAAGTGAACTAGACTTCGATCGACTAGGATCAGAAGCTCTATATGCTTTTGTGTATCCAAATTTCATGATCAATAGGTAAGTGCAATGATGTGAGATTATTTGTTCTTTGTTTGTAGTTGATAATTTATGTATAACTGAACATGCAAAGTGATAACTTTTGTCTCTTAGGTATGGACCTTGGATGGACACAAACGTGGCTATACCATTGGGGCCTGGAAAATGTCAAGTGGTATTTGATTACTTTCTCGATGCATTGCTTAAGGTACTAGAGCTGATTCTAATATACTGCTTCTGTTAAATTTATCAAACCATGGAATAATGAATTGTTCTATCTATTTCATATGTTAAGAACTCTTAATGAAATACAAGTGGTCACAAACTTGGAAATTTTGAACTAGAGAATTGTATTATCAGTTCTAAAATGTTTTTACAAACTTGATGTTGTACGTAAATTTTACAATCTTAGTTTAGTTGGTCTTATTGGTAGAGCAGATATAATGGATGAATTCAATAGCTTTGGTAGAGATTGGAATTTTTTACGACCACCTGGTGATTTATGTGTGATCTTTCATTAGCGAGGTATGTTATTGTTATTTGGTAAAGATTGGTTTATTTTTATGGATATGTTATTGTTATTGCGATTATTTTGAAATTCAACTGAGGTTGAATATGTTGATGCTTTATGTTCTTGGTTATATGAAATGGACTGTCACTTATCAAGTTTTATAGGTTCACTCATTTAGCAGAGTGATGTAGATATATTGGAATGGAAATGTTTGTATGATTATAGGAGATTAAGTTGTGTTTCCTAAGTTTGATCTTATTGTCACTGTTCAGGAAAACAAAGCAGGTGGCGGAAGAGGCTGAATCATTAAAAGACAGTCTGGACAAGTATTTCTTTCGGTGTCAATAGCGTAAGCAAGAAGCTCAAGAGAGAGCTGAATTGCTAGGATGAATCGTGAGAATCTAATTATAATTATGTCTCGTGCACTTCTTTAAGCTAATTCTTTTCATGTAACTTATATTACTTATATTATTTGGTATTTTAGAATGGGGAAGGATCTCATGTTAGGAGGATCTTTGATGATGAAGCCCAAACACGGCAGTCAGTCCAGTCCTCATATCTGCACATGCTGCTCTTTGAGTTTGTTGGTGGTTAGCAATACTCAAATTAGTGTAATGGTGATCCAAATGTATTTCTTATTGCCCTTTATGTTCTATATTTAGTATCTTTTACGCGGTATTCAACATGTGGTGGGTAAGCTTTTGGGAAGCTGCAGAGTACTATGATGAGGAGCTCGACGATAATCTGGAGAAAGCTGGGTTTAACAGTGAGTAAAGCCCAATTTTGTGCTTGCGGAATTGGAACATACACTGAAAACTATATTTCAGGGTTTGAGCCAACTGGACCTAGAAGATGAGGTCCAAGATGATCTAAAACGTGCTACTGGGAAGTTCAACAAGGATGGAGAGGATGCTAATAAGCTTAGTTGTATACTTCAGCTCACTGGTTTTAGTGATCCTGTTTATGCTGAAGCATATGTGACATTTCACCACTATGATATTTTTTGGATGTTACCGTCATTAACAGAATTAAGGAAACTCTTCAGAATTTGTGTTGGGAGTTAGTTACAATGGGTGATCTTAAACTTGTCGAGCGACCACATAATTACACTTTAGCTCTTGAGTCGAGCAAGCAGATCAAAGAAAATATCAAGGTGTCCTCCACAGAGACAGAGGTCATATTTGGGAACATAGTTTACGAGACCTGAAATGTTCTTGAGCGCACTGTCGTTGTTCTTAATGGCATTCATATTGACATTATGGATTATATCTCTCCTAGAGTTTGGAATGATGCTGCATTTAGAACCATGTGGGCATAATTTAAATGGGAAAACAAGGTAATTTATGTTCCAATGCACTTTCTCAGATATGCAGAAAAAACTATTGATTGACCAACTCCCTCATTCAATTTCTTTACTTGTGACGGTTATTTAATTCATTATACCGTACAATAATGCATGTTAGTTGAGGAGCTTAATTTGGCGAAGGGTTCCCCTTGCCATTGGGGCATAGCCAGAAAAAAGGAACTTACTCTTTTGTCATTTTTCTTACTCGCAGTTAGATGCTTTACTTGGTTATCTACCCCTGTGTTCTGACATTGTGCATTGCAGGTTGCTGTGAACACAGTAATTGAAGATGAGAAGGAATTTCTTAATCACGTCATTAAATCCACCAACATGAGGTGCCTCACTGCAAAGTAAGTTCCTACAGACCGTGCCTGGTTGCCATTGTTTTCTTTTTTCTAATTAAAACTGGTAAACAATTTCTGGTGCCTGTGACAATACATATCAGTGTCTTTTAAGATGTTTTAACCTTCAGTCTACTGATTTTTTGTATGCATACGCCATGGTATTCTTTTGTTAAGACTGTAAATGATGACTTTGACTAATATCTATACCTGCTGCTTTGGCACACTATTCAGCATTCGGCATGCTTAATGATGGTTGTGAAATGATATACTGCAGCCACACCCATGATATATGATATTACCATGTAGATTTAATGTTGGGTGCTTGTTTTCAGCTCAGCTCTGGAAGGTGAGTGCAGGTTTATGGCTGCTGATCTCTATGCAAAGAGTGTGTTTGGGGAGGATGCTTCCCAACTCCCATAACAAGTTGTGATTTAATTTCTTTTAATCTTTTAATCTTATTTGATTAATTGAGTTCTCTTTAAGATTGTAAAATTATCTTATAAAGTTGCCAAAAATATTATAATGGCTAATGGGGCCTTCTAAATATATTTAGGAAGTGTTTGATTTCAACTTCATATCAGTTTTCAATTGGTGTATATATCCCAATAAAGCAACGAACCGAAACACTTCACATTGTTCCTCCTCCTTGCACTATTGATTTGTCTTTGTAAGATGCTTGCTGCATTAGGCTCCACACTACTGCCTTGAACAAATGCACAACGTTCTTCAACTTCCCACCTTTTATAATGGAGCACCAAGCAATAACATCATTCTCTTCACACTGTTGTTCTAAAGACTCATTGAGCATGCACAAAAGGCTCACTAAAGAATAATTACTTAATTATCAAATTTATATAATTATTTCATTTTTTCTAATCTCCTATGTAACACGGTTTTATTTTACACAGACTAATTATTAGACAGGATAATTTTATAATTAATGTGATGATTTGACATTTGTTTTTATTTATTATAACGAGTTTTCTATAATTTTGAAGAAAAAAAAATGTACTGCAGTAGATAAATAAGTATATTTTGACACTAAAAGTTATTGAAATGAGATTTTTCATGATTCATCAAATCACTTAGCCAGTTTAACATGAGACTTTTTCATCATCTAAACATTATTTTACTAAAAATACATCTTATAAAATAGATTGAAATGTCAATGTAATTGTAATACACTTTAGTATGTATTATTTTCCCTTTCTTTTGTAGGTAACCGTTGTCATTGTCTAGATTGATGGTTATTCTTATAAATATGGCTACTCTTTTTAAACGCTTGGAAATTACTAGCAAAGGAGGATGTTGTTCTTAATTGATATATTTTTTTTACCTCCCCTCATCACTTTTGTAGCAGGACAAAATTTTATTTCGTTTGTATAATGTAGATGAATACATGATTCTCAATGACTAAGTATTTTATACATGTTTTATTATCCCATACTTATTGCTACAATTTCGTAATCTTACATTCAGTCACTATTTTTTTTTTAAAAACATCCATTGTTATCTATTTTAACAACTTATTATAGCAAATAAACCTTCAATTATTCTTTTATTTATTTTTTAAGAATAATTTCTTTATAAATACGTGCTTTATTTCACAACTTTATATTATCAATTCTTTCTCACTAATCATGAAATATTACAGTGTGAGTTATCATAAAGTCGTCAATGTAGCTTGCTGTCTAATTTAATAACAACCGTTAATACAAATTGTTATCTAAATCACCGCGCAACGCGTGGTGTTACCAACTATTATGTAGAATAAGAAAAAGAAAACCAAGAAACTTGCAATCACCAACTTATTATCTGTAGAGTGCAAACATAATTAAATTTATGTATATAATGGGATAATAATTTTTGATTAGGACATGCATATACATAAATGATATTGTACATATGTTAACTTTTTTTGTTTATTAGTATTAAATTTTATTTTAGGCTTATCCTTTTCTAATTTTATAATGAATGTAATCATGGTTAAGTAAAATTGAGTTATTCTTTTGTGAATTACTTTTTCATTTTTTACATATATCAAACGTGAGAACCCTATTTTAGTCATCACGTGTTCTCTTTAAAAGTAATTATTCAAAAACCACATACATTGAACATGGATAAAGTCAACGAAATATTAATGTGTGAGCTTAAAAAATAATTTATCTAGGTACATATTCATATCAAATAACCTTGTGTCAACATTTATGGATTTGAGCTAAAAGAAGAAAAATGCTAAAAATTAAATAATGTAATTCGAAATGTATTTATTTTAAATATAAATTCATGTGATGGATGACTATTGACTGGTGGTTAGGTTGATCCCTTATGTAATTATTAACAATTTTATAACTGTAAGAATTGTGGAGGGGGTCTAAGGCCCGACATTTCTTATATTAACTCCGTTCAGCTATCATTGACACACTTTTTATTTAAAGATGTTCATTTTATTTTGGTATATTCCAAATATAGAATGGTTTAAGGAAATTTCCACCATTCAATTTACTTTTTTTTCTTCCCATTCATTTTGCTCTACACAATTGATATCTTCTAAAAATTGTGTCAAAAAGTGA
The DNA here is from genome assembly GCA_032355605.1 of Rubia tinctorum. Classification (NCBI taxonomy): domain Eukaryota; kingdom Viridiplantae; phylum Streptophyta; class Magnoliopsida; order Gentianales; family Rubiaceae; genus Rubia; species Rubia tinctorum. The sequence goes on along the minus strand of JAULKM010028589.1, from coordinate 8,542 downwards.
AGTTCCAAACTTAGTTGAACAGAGGGAGTAATTCCATGGTACACTTATGGGAATATAGCGATTGTAAATGAGGTAGAGAATCTGTCACAGCCAGCAAGCTAGACATGGCTAGAAAAGGAAATTTTTAATGGACTAAGAGAAATACAACAAACAATGGCAGAAATGAAGCTAGGGAGAAGGATTAAAGGAAGTTTTAGAGTAGTAATTATAACTGTCAAGATTCCATACAATAAGCATGTCTTTAACAATTTATTCCCCGATTATTACCCCCCAACTGACTGAATACTTCCTAACTAACCCTTAGCAGTTGAATTCTTGTTCAGCCTTCTTCAGCTGCTGAGCAATCAGTCCGACCACATTCAACAGATTTTCACACCGGTCTAAAATGTTGATGATTGAGACTGCACAATTTCCCTGTTTACCCTTTGTCAACAAGGACTGTGTAACAATTTCCACCTCTTGAAATACAGCTTGAACATAAGCTGAAAGGATCAGGATTTGCAATTGAAGAATTGGTTGATGATGAAATGCCTATCTTCCCAAGATGCCGTTGTTTGATATTTAGTCCGAGAGAGGAGTTGAGGTGATTTACTTGGAATTTTTTGATAATTTTGCTCTCGCATTCTTTATATGCCTCTTGGATTTGGCATCAAAGCCTTGATCCTTATCCTAATCGGTGTTCTCGCATTCTCGATCTGTCTCTTTTCGGTCGGTAAGCTTCTCTTGAGCTCACACCTCTAAGTACATGGATTGAGGATACGTACTATCACATGTTATGTTAATCTAGCCAGATTAAACCATGTTGGTTACAAATACGAGATAAAGATAGTTAAACGGGCCTTGGGGGTTTTTGCATCACATGATTAACTATTAGATTTGATCATCAACTCCTATTTGCATATAAAACATATAATTTATTTAATGCTATAGCACACATTGGTGAGACGTTGATTCCCCGGAAACTCCCTCGGTCTGTCACACCATGTTCATTTTTCTCCCTTTTCAAAATGTCACCTCCTCCATGTATAGGTAGAGGCGCGCTTTCACTACCACATCTAGCCCTCATTTTTGGGGTAAATAAACCCCTAAATGTACGCAGTAAATTAAACCCGGGAGTAGCATGGGTCACCGGGACCTACATTGTGAATACCCATGCTAAACCCATCTTGTGCCACTTATGACATTAGTACCTCATGATAACTCTAGGGGCGCTCTCCGCTTAGCTAAAACAAACTCGGGACATGACCTTTGGGCATTATCCTATGACCACAATCGATTCAATAACATCATCCGACCCTTTTTCCGAATGACCTTGCTCATAGTCTACAAAACAACCCAACACGAGACTACCTTTAATCTAATTCAGGGCACATATGTCTTCAATGACCTCGTGGTTACACCCCTCAACCAAATCGACATAGAAACACAATACTCCCCCAATTCATTCCCGATCCTATCACCATTTCATACAAATTGGTAAACCAAGTGTACATCCTAACCTAATTTTTCATATAATCAAAGCAAGAAGCATAAGAACATATTAAGCATGATAATAGTAGCGTAAAAATAGATATGAATCTAAGAGTCTCCCAAATCAAGAGTAAATACATGCTTACAGAGGCTCTCAAGTCATAAATTAAGCTACAAGAATTAAACCCATGACATTATAGGGTTTAACTATTAAGGATGAAGTGATTTGAACGAATAGAGAGAGAGAGAGAGAGAGATAAAGAGTGTACTATTCACATCCACCCGTCTCTCTGTCTAATGGATAAAGGATCAATTTATATAGTGGGAAGAGACACAAATCTAAAAACCCGATGCCTAGTTAACATGGTGACACAGACCGTGCTAGTTACTTTGGGAAGGTACAATGCATGATGTCATGGCCCATTTTATGGGCCTTTTTTCAAGCATCTAAGTGGCATGGACCGTGTAATATTACACGATCCCCATCTTCTGGGGACGTTAGGAGGTCGTCGTTGTACCCCCAAAATATACAACTTATAGCCCTAAAGTGTTTCTTAAATACAACTAAATAAATAGTGGAAAACCGGGGTCGTCCACAAAGAAGAGGAATTTTCTTAAGTTTTAATGCATATAGGGTGGATATAAACATGATATAGATATATATTGATAGATAAAAGCAAGTGGGGTGTGGTTGGTTTTTCTAAGTTATGAAAGTAAAAACAAGATAACCAACAAATGAAGACAATTATACTAATCATGAAATAAAGTAACAAACGATGATAAAATCACAATTAACAAAACCCCGGTGGCAATTGATTCCCACTTCCAAACCTATTATAGATCATAGAAACAATCACTCATTCAATCACATTAATTACCTACGTTGAGTGCTATCTATGGATGATCATGGGGTCTATGACCCGACCCAAATCCACAGGGTCTAGACCCATTTGGTCGGGTATGAGTCCAAAAAACTCAGACTCATCAGGTCTATGTCCGGGTTTGGGTCTACATTTTAAAATACGGGTCCGGGTCTATAATATTAAGATCCAGAACCTACCCAGACTCTACAAATATACCCATATAACCCTAACTATATACATAATTTTACTCTAATTTCTAAATTAATTTCATATTCTCTTTGTATTTTTATTTTTAATTCAACAAAAAATATGTATTGTATATTTTTTTTCTTAAAAAATTAATTTAGATGCATATTTAACTAGAATTATTTGTAATATAGGTAATATAATTTTATTTAGTGAAAAAAATTAGAATATTAGACCCATTTATGACCATTTCTGACCCAGACCCATTTTGGACCCATCAGGTTTGGGTATGAGTCTAAGATTTTCAGACCCTACGGGTTCGGGTCGGATCTAGGTCTAACTAAAAAATTTTAGGTTGGGTATGGGTCTAATTAGACACTTCCCAGACCCGACCCATGATCATCCCTAGTGCTATCACTTCCATTTTGAAGATAAACATTCATTTCTTTTTAGTAGTAATTCACAAAAGCGATCAACGACTACTTTCAAAGCTCATTAATGATCACTTTAGAAAAGAAACGCGTGAATGTATTTCATCAATGGCATCATAGATTTGATGACAACTACAAGCATTCTACCAAAGGCCTAGCCATTTAACCAAACAAAGCATTCATTAGGTTTAACATAAAACAATCCACATTCAAGACTCAACCTTTTAGTGCTACCTTAGGATAAATATGATAACAAACCACATTAAGATACTCATCTGGAAAGATTAACATCATTTACCTAACAAGAATTTTTAATTCCATGTTCTTGGATTTTCATGCCAAATGTGAGAAGAAATTGTGCACTTTCCTAACACCCTAGCATTTAATCATATAAGCATTTCATATTTTCAAACAAACCATAGATTAAATGAAGTAACATCAACATTAATAGCACAATAAATGCTCAAGAAAGAGTGAAATGGGGATTCTCACTACATGGGTTTGGAAGCTTCAATCAATTGCTCACAAGTGATAACTTAGCTACTATAAGTCATATGACAAATCCCACGCATAATAATACAAAATAAATAATGAAAAGATGAAGAGAAAATGAAGAAATAGGGTTTTGAGAAGTATATTTTCGGCCAAGAGAAAAGGGTTCTCAATGAGGATAAGGTAGAGGCTATTTATAGTAATTTGGTCAAGAAAAAGTCAAACATGTAGTAGAGGCGTGCGGCCTTGCACTCCATTACACGGGCCGTGCGTTTTGCTTTTGAGAGTTGTATTACCCCTTTTTTGGGTGTGCGGGTGCGCGCCTAAGTGCACGAGTCGCGCGCCTAACGGTCCCTCTTTTCTTCAACTTTTATGCACTGCTAAGGGTAGTTGATTCGATTTGGGAGTTCTAGTAGTCAATTTCTTAGCGATTGAGAAGACGAATCCAATGGTACCATCCTTGGAGGCTGGTTCATCTCAGGTCATTCTAAGAACTTGGTCCAAACTTTTGGGTCACAATTCATCTGCTTCTTTGTCTTCCTTCTTTGATCCTTCTATCTTCTACCACGTTTTGATTCGTGGCCTTCAATAGTCTACCATCCTTGTGAATGACCTTCTCTAAACCACTCTGAAGAGCTTACGAGCAATTTACAAATTAAGCTCACAAAAAAAATCTAGATGGTCATAAAGATCAAAAACCCATTAGGATTAAAATATGTTACAAAATGAAGGATTTAGATATGAAAACCGAAAAAGGTTATCTAAACCCTTATTACGTAAACCTACCTAAATCTAGAAATCTTCCAATAAAAAGAGAACAAAACATATGCTAAATGCTTAGGAAAGTTCATCCATTTTACGTCTCATCAGACGTCCTTCAAATATTCCTCATATGGCACAGATTGTGCATTGTTGGCATGGTCCGTTCACTGGACTTTCATCCTTCTGGATAGTTTCTTGTGGTACTATCGTGTAATATGGCACAGTCTGTGCTCGTAGAACATTTCTGAACTCCTTGAAGTGTTTGCTCCTTTTTCCTTCTTTCTTCTTTATTCTTCCAGTTCCTTCAATCTTGTATCATCATGTTCAATGGACTTCATCCTTATACCAATCTTTCGATTGACCTTCAATCTACTACCCTTATTTCAAATGGTCTTCTCTCATGAATGATCTAAAAATAAGCTCACAAAAGTACATCTAAACACTCATGGAGGTAAATTTCTATTAGGATAAAAGTATTTCACAAAATAGGAAAGTTAACATAGAAAACCAAATAAGATTGTTTCAACTCCATATCAAGCAAAAACCTTTATAAACCTAGTAATCTACCAACAAAAGTATAAAAAATGGTTTTAAATGATATAAGAAAACATGCATTTTACATCTCATCACCCTCTAATTGGGAGCTTGAAAGATCGCGGCAAGATTCTTATGGCGTAAAAGGAAATTCTTGGTCACTAAGTTTTGTCCTACATTAATTCATGTATCCTTTTTTTCATCTTACAGTCTTGTTTGGATATTGTAATGAGCTAGAGAGTTTGTGCTAAGATTCTCATGGCATAATAAGAAAATTTTGTTACAGAGTAGTATTTTGTGTTTTTTTGTGTGTGTGTTTTCCCTTTTTCTTGTTAGGCTATGATGCATCTTGATTTTTGCATTTCAGAGATGAATGGATATCACGGAGAATTTTTTAGGATAATTCCTTTAGTTTGTCTAATAAGATGCAATAAAGAAAGCCTAGGGACAATGAGGATACGGAAGTATTATTTTGTTCCTTCTTTTACTTTGGTATGCATTCAAACAAGTGTTGCCAATGCAAATTAATATGAGTGATCTATTGTTTTTCGGTCTTCGACATATTGTAAAACTTATGTTCTTACTATGGACTGATTTATTAGGGAGCAGAATCAGCAGCTTCATTTGAAACTTTGCAACTTAATAATATATGTTATTGTGTTCTAATAATGCAGTGAGTGAGAACTTGACAAGTTATGACCGAAGGATGTTTTGAGCATGTCAGCTTAAAATTTTGTTTATCATCGTATTCTATGTCATTGAATGTTGATGTTGAGTAATTATACTGGTTTTCTTGCATTTAGTAACTGTTGTGATTATACAATTGTTCTGTTTATTCTACCATATAAAAAAAATGACTCTTCTATCAGCTAATAGTTGACATATAATTATATCTTGGTTATCAATTGTAGGCAAATAATTATGAAAAATTGTTATCACGCATTAAGCCAAATGGCATCCTTAGGTTGTCCCATGGTTTCTTAGCCATCTGCGGTCGTTAGGTCTTGCTTTACAAAGAATATTAATATAATATTTATTTTCCTAAAGGGGATGGGTATTTCAATAAAAAGGTTGGGAAAGAAATCAATCGGGCTAGAATCAATTTTAGTTTTGTTATTCATCAGGGTATTCAATCCCCCGCTCAGTCTCTCTAGTGCCTACTCAGCTAATTTTGTACTCTTGTGCAAAGTTCTTTTGGAAGTTAACTATGTATGGAAATATGTGTGCAAGATATCGATGGAAGAGCTACAGTTGCAGCTTTAGGACAGTCGGTTGCCCTTGGATCACCTTTAACTTTTGCCACTAATTGGAATTGGAGTACAAGAGTGATATCTTTGGGGAGAGAGGTTAGACTGGCTCATCTCTGCTAATTCTCCATAACCATATCTGATTTTGTAACCTTTTTTTAACATTTGAACAATAATGTTTTAGTGTAGTTGGATTTTCAATTGTGTGGATGTAAAAACTTTCATAAAATACTAGCCAATAATGTTTCAGTGCTTAGGGTTCTTGATTCACAAAATATTAATTGGGTTTGTAGATGGATGATAATAATTCTTGTATAAGTAACTCGGTACAAGGTCTAGTTTCCTTTTTTTTCCTGTGATCAGTAAAAATACTAAAATATGGCTATTCTATCTACTTTTGTTAGGTTGGAAAAGAAGCAAAATTGGAAAATTTTGAACTTCCGGGAAAGATGAGCTGGATTGGTTTCTGCAGCTCTGAAACTAAAGAACGAGCCATTGAAAGATAAGTTCAAGGATAACCTTTACAAGTTGTATACATGAATTATACCTTTTCTTCATAGATTTTTTTTAGTTTAAGTTGAGTTTATGGGCTTTAAGATCGCTATACAAAAGCAAAAACAGCAGTTGAAAGAGATACATACTTCGTGCTTAATCTACTTGTGATGTTTGCCACTTTAGATGGATCCTCTAAAACTGAGGTACCAACGAATAATCTCTTCATATTTGGTATTTGAAGCTATGTAATCTTGGATGTGCTTTTTACTAATGAATTTTTGAAGTCAAGTTTGTGTGCATTACAACCATTTGCCAATGTTTATAACATATTAGAGTAGTTCGTGCAATTTATTTTTTTCATATAATTTATGTCGAGTGAATCCTATTAATACTAATAACAACTAATAAACAATGGTTGGGTGCTCTCTTGTAAGTTCTAATTGTTGATGGAGACACTTGTTTTGATCTTTGTTTTTAGTTTCTTGTATTTTTAATCTGAAAGTATGGATTTTTTTTCTATCTAGAGCCATTATAAACATTAGCTCAACCACCATCTAGGAAAAAAACATAGAGGATATAAGAATCCTAGAGTCAACCGAATTGGATTGAAGGTATCTGGACATTTCAGCCTAATTCGGCAGCCTGTTTATCATGTGGGTTGGAGAGTTTAGTTCTACTAAAAAAGATCATGATAGGTTCATTTCATACGATGTTATTAATTTAATTTTGACTTATCTTGATGCATTTTGGTGCTTTAGATTATATAATTTTCCTTGTAGTTCTCTTAGAGAGTCAGGAGCGATTTCGCGTTCTCATTACTTTTCAAGGGAATTTTTCTCATCAAGGCAAGGAAGCAAAGATATTTGCATCAAGAGGTAATGGACATTAAAGGAAAGAATGAATGAAGAATTGAGGACAAGAAGACAAAGCAAAAAAGGAAAATGAAAAAAATATAAAGGAGCTGAAGGTGGCTTGCTTCGCGAGGCATGAGATCCTTCCACTGCTCGTGACATGGCCCTTTGCAAGGAGTGGAATCCCTCCACTGCTCGTGAAATATGTCCTGCCACTTGATATTTTACTCATTTTTTCCATTGTCTTTGTACTATAAATAGCACTTCAACCACTCATTTTGTACGATCCTTGCCCGACTTTTCTGCTTAGGAACCCTAGTTCGCACTTTTCCTTTTATATTTTCTTCCATTTTTATCTTATTGATTATTTTTTGATTTGAAATATGATTGTTGTTGCCTAAACATTTTTTGAGAGTAATTGATTAAGTCTTCGAAACCCATGTCATGAGAACTTCTGTTTGCCTATCTAATTCTCATTATTTCCTATGCATTGAATGTTAGTTGTAAGATTCATAAATTGATTAAGAATTGTATCGATATGGATCGTTTTTATGATTGCATGTTAGGAGTCAATATGGAAGTGATCAATTCATCTCTTTTGATATGTGGTCCAAGAACATGAAGTCAGTGTTTCTAATTATATATTTGATGTTATGAATCGCTGGATGAATGTGAGAATGTTGAACTCTTTTTCATGTTTATTTTAAAGTATAAAATAAAGGAGAAGTCTTTAATTTTGAACTTTCTTCATAATCCTAAATAATTATATGAATCGGTTAAATTTTTTAGGCACTCTCAAGCTTATTGATTCTCCGTGTATAATGCCACTAGTGGGGTGACTTGAGGCGCCAGTCGTTTAAGGAAGTCATTAGTGAGGTCTATGTAGATTTGTTGAATTCATTAATATGGCTATACTTAAGGAGGATAGGAGTTTTAACTCCACAATAGGTAGCCAAGAGGTTAAAAGTAGATGATTGGATCGATGATCGCTAAGAGGTTTGGAAGTGGAAATCAATTACGCCCAAGGTTTCGTATCTTTTTTTTAAATTTATCATCTTAGTTATTTGCATAATTGGCATATCTTTCCTTTTATATTCCAGTTGTCTTGTGTTCTCACATGATCCCAATTATATATATATATATATATATATATATATATATATATAAGAAACAGAATGAAATAGTTTTTTTATACATATGTTTAGAAAGCA
>JAULKM010028579.1:0-13781 GCA_032355605.1 Rubia tinctorum | reverse complement strand
GTGGAAAAACTTCCCTTTGTATTTGTAGGAAGTCCTGCAAGCATCCCATATTTGTCCAGTTTGATGTGAAGAAGTTTGCCTTTCCTTCACCATGAATTACTGTAATCTGTCTTTCAGCCATAGCATTTATTTTACAGATACTTCTCCAGTTTTGAGATGTTCTTTTTTTCTCAGGTATTGACCAAATGAGTTGTGCCCAAGGGGTTATACCAAGTTGGAACTTCCACCATAGTTTGAGTGAAAAAGTGTCTAAAATGTTTTTAAAATTCCTAATTCCTAACCCATTTTGCTTTGTAGGGAAAACCATGTTTTTTTAACTTTTCCAAACCTTCCTAGATCCATTTTCATCCTCTCCCCAAAGGAAATGAATGATTTTATTTTTAACTGTGTAAGAAATGATTTGGGAGGTTTTAGCACAGCCCAAAGATGTTGGGGAATGGAAAACATGACAGCCTTTATCAATACTATTCTCCCTGCAGTAGTTAGCCATCTATTCTTCCAGTTTTCCAGTATCGAATCATATTTTTCTATTCGTGCTTTAAAGTATCTAGCTTTAGGTCTTCCTAAAAATATAGGACATCCTATGTATGTGAAGGGTAGTGATCCCTGTGTCATCCCTAGTCTATGTTTGATCATTTTTATCTGTGTTTGAGAGGCATATCTACTAACAAAAAATTACTTTTACTGTAATTTATTTTTTTGTCCAATTGTAACTTCAAAAACCTGAAGAAAGGCTTTAAGTCTGATGAGAGTGAGTGGTGTAGCTTGTATCAACAGAACAGTGTCATCGGCATAACTTAAATGAGAGATAGGTGCAGTAGCTGAAGGTATTACATAATGATTAAGCTTGTGATTATCTATGCAAAACTTGATGCTTCTTGAGAAAGCTTCAGAAAAGATGTTAAACAGAATTGGAGACAGGGGATCTCCCTGTTTTATTCCTCCAGTAAGTTGAAAAAATCCATTAGCTTTTCCATTTATTAAAACTGAAAATAAAGCTGATGAGAGATTAGAGATAATGATTTCAGTAAACTTAACACTGAAACCAAATTGTAGGAGGATGTCTTGTAGCATCTTCCATCTAACCCTATCAAAGGCTTTAGCCAAATCTAGTTTTAAAATGCAGTTGGGGTATTTGTGTTTGTTGTTCAGAAAAGTAGCCATCTCCTTTAAATGAATAATACTATCAGACATCTCTTTTCCCTTCATGAAAGCAGATTGATTTTCAGAAATAATCTTAGGCAGTAAATCATTCATCCTATTAACAATCAATTTTGAGAAAATTTTGTTAATGAAGTTAGATAAACTAATAGGTCTAAATTCAACAAATGATATAGGAATTTCCTTTTTTGGAATCAACACTATCCAAGAACTAGATATGCATGGGGGAATTGGCTTTCCTTTCATGAAATCCATAGTTTCCAGGTATATATCATTTCCTACAATATCCCAATCGTTCCTAAAGAAAGCTGGAGAGTATCCATCAGGTCCAGAAGAACCATTTTGGTTTAAAGAAAAAACTATGTCCTTTAATTAATCTAAGGTAGGTTTCCTAAGCATATATTTGTTATCCTCCTCTGTAATTAGTTTAGGAATCTGATCTAAAAAGTGTGATTTGAAAATATCTTCATCTTGTTTAGTTTCCTCACTTAGTAGGTGGCTAAAGTATCTAATAGCTTCATTTTCAATCTCTTGTTTCAACAGCTTTTATCTTAGTAATATTTTGCTTTAACCTTCTTTGTCTAACCAAGGAATGAAAAAAACTAGTGTTTGCATCTCCTTATTTTATCCATTTATTCCTTGCTTTCTGCTGCCACAAAAGTTTTTCTTCAGTGAGTCTCCTAAGTAAAATATCATTTCTATGTTTCAGCTCTATATAATCTGCCATGGAGTTGCTGCTTTCATATGCAATTTCCTGCTGCCTAAGGGATTCTTCTGCTTTTTTAACGTTCTCATTAATGTCTCCAAATGTAAGTCTGTTCCAAGTTTTTAGTTCTGGTTTCAGTATTTTCAATTTGTAAAAAAATCTTCTCATTCCTTTTTCTTGTGTAGGGGCATTCCAACTAAGCTCTATAATTTGTTTTAGTTCAGTTTTATTAAGCCATACATCCATAAATTTGAACAGTTTGGGGGAGGATGGTATTTTAGAACTAATGGTGAGCAGTAAGGGGCAATGATCAGATGTGTTTTTATTTAAAGTATGTACAGAGCTATTAGGGAATTCTTGAAGCCAATTTTAGTTTGTTAAAGCTCTGTCTAACCTTTCTAAAGTTGGTGGTTTTCTACAATTAGTCCAGGTGAAAGTGTTCCCCACAGTGTGAATATGTTCTAATTGATTACTACTTATGAAACCTGAGAAATATTCAATGCTTTCACTATTAGGTTTTTTGGGACCTCTATATTCATCAGCAGATTTCATAGCATTAAAATCACTTATGAAGATATTATTTTGTCCTAGGGTAATGTCTATATCATTCCAAAGTCAATTCCTATCCTTTCTGGCAGTGGAAGCATGTATGAAATTAATTTTCATTTGCTCAGTAAAAAGGTTACTACTAAGATCAGCACTGGTATATTGATCCTTTACTACAGTGACCTTAATGTTGATATTATTCATCCAAAAGAGCCATATGTTATTAGTAATAGAGTTATGGCAGTTATCAAATCTTAATCTCACTTTATAGGTATTAATTTGATCATGACTATGTTTAGGTTCTAAAATGCATAGCAATTTGATCTTATGTATGTGAAGTAGTCTTTTCAGTCTATCTAAAGATGTTTCTAGGCCTCTAATGTTTCAAACAATAGCTCTAATATTCAAGGTTGTACTAATCATTTAAAACCTGTTTTTTACTGTTTGATGAAGATCTCAAGTTCATCCTGTTTAGCCTATTGAAAAGTGTTCTCTTCCTAGATCATGTTAGTTTATGGTTTATTTTTATAGGCTTCATTGTTTTTCCACTATCATTCCCATGTATTTCACTAACCTGATCCTGCTAGAGCTCTCTAGGACTTGAATCTGCCATGTCTGACCTTTCCTCATCTAACTTGTTATCTTCAAGCAAAACATATGTTTCCCTCAATTGGGATAGATCTGTGGGAAGACATTTGAAAATTGTTAGACTCTTGGTCTTTCGAGCTAGAGATTAGAAAGATACCTGATAAGTCATCTTTGGCTTTGAGAGTACTTGATGAATTGTTAAACTGATCTGGTGTATATTCTTCCAGGTGTTTGTCTGGTGCTTTGGGAGATTCCTTCTCAACCATTGCACGGACTTCATTTCTTATCTCAGTTTGAGATCTCATGGAGTTGTTATCTTTTTTCCTTAGCGGGGCAAAATGAGCTACTGATAGGTGAACCTGGAGATCCATGTGTGCCAGAGATATGTTTCCTAATATCATTTTCTTCATGTATATCATTCCTTACTAGTATCTGGTTATCATACTGTTTTTGCTTTTGTGAGATTGTAATTCCAGATGTATGTTTCGTGTGTTCAGAGACCTGTTTCCAAATTCCCTCTTCATTCTTATCATTTGGTGGAACCCTAGCTCTGGCATAAAACTTTTTAGCCAAATCCGGATTAGCCATTCTACAGTTAGACACTTCATGCCCTAATTTCTTGCAAAAACCACAATAGACCGGTAGATTCTCATATTCAATCGCATATCGCTCATTATCCAAAATTAAACCTAACCAGATGAATTGAAGGAGCTTGCTTTGTACATCAACTTGGATGCATATTTTCATAGCCGAGGGTCTGGTTAGCCTTTCTGTAGCCAAATCCATCTTGATGTACTGTCTAACTTGATTCCCAATAGCCTCAATCGATGGGATGTTATAATAGTAGAGCGGGACCTTTCTCAAGGTGATCCACATTGGGACGATGGAAGACTCCATATGAGGTTTAAAGTCGGGGGTCCATTTGAGTATCCTTATTGCATTTCCGTTGAACGACCAAACACCCTTAATCCATCACCTCTAGTAGTCCTCCTTGTCTTGAAATCTGACCAGTATATTCTGATGGTCAATTGCCCCAATTTAACAGCTACCGGAGAAACCAATTGTCTTCAGGTTTCCCTCAATTTTGTCCATCGTAGGTCGACCTTTTGGGAAGTTGCCGATGAGTGCGTTGGAATAGTGACCTGCTAGCGCTTGGATTTGGTCAGGCGAGTACAAGACTGACAGTTCACCTTTATATTGTGTGGTGGGTGTGAGGTTTGTCATGGTGGGTAAAGTATAGGCAATCGGCGATGTTCTGATTTGGGTAACTTGGGCAAAGGTCTTAGGCGGGGGCACCGCCATGGCGGCGGTAAAGGGTTAGTCAGGACAGTGTTCGCGGGAGAGAGATGGATGAAAGTTGATCGGAAATTGTACAGTGAATTAGCCGTTAATGGTACTCGTTTAGAGAGAAAAGACAGAGGAGAGATGCAGTTGACTGAATTGCTACTTTTTTATGATATACACACAAGCTATGATATACAGTAACACACAAGTTATGTGTAAGAATATAATTACATAACAATCTTTGATATTGTAAGTTAATTAAATTTATTATTATTTATAACATTATAAAATATTGGTGTGTCAAATATATTTTACGACACTTTATATGATAGACGTGTCAAAAAATAGTCAAGACACTCAATAGGCTGAATCGTCGTGTCGGTCAAAATAGAAATTTTGAGTGTCGTTGTATTCGCTCTCTACTCTGATACGACAATAAATCTGAGTCGGGGTAACATAGATGTACACCTATTTTAATTCTTTTATGATTTAGTTCTATGCTTTGAATTAAATTTGAGAGCGTTGGATTATCAAACTTGTTTATATCCTCGTGAGCACCGGGGGGTAACATGAAACTTATGAGATGTTGGGGTGGCAATGGGGTGATAATGGTAACTTTACTAGTTATTCTCGGTGTTCTAGAGCATTCAATAATTTCTAGGGTTAGTCAGATTGGTTGGACTAGGGTGTGTTAGCAAATTCCTAAACAGGGGTATCACAACTGATACCCAACCTAGTTTTTGGTAACTAAGCATTGGGCCTTATTAGCTATAAACCTAAGAGTTATCACGAGGTATTGATGCCCTCTTCCTGTTAAGTTCCAGGATGGGTATTCAGATGTAGGTTCCCGATGATCTATGCTACTTCCGTGTCTAACAGTTGCAACCTATGCAAGCCATTGTTCCTTTAAACGGGGCCCTATTAGCCACTGTAGTGAGAGTTAGAGGTGGTCAGTGTGCAGAGCACCTCTAGCTGAGGGTTTAACAGACCGAGGGAGTTATTGGCAAATTAACATCTCCACATCATGTGATATTACACTAAATAGAATTACAAATCATTGATGTGAATAGAAGTTTAGGATTAAATCGTCCAAGTCAATCATGTGAAGCAAATATCCCCATGGGTAGTAATCATATCTTAATCTATTTGTGTTCTTACATGCTTGTATTTATTAGTCTAATCTCAACACAACACCCCTCCCCTTTGTTTTATGTTTGCTATTCCTGAGACACAATGGGGGTGACGCCTGAGAGTGAACCGTGCGGTACTAACCTATAAACCCTAATATCTCTATGGACGACAACTGGAATTGCCACTAGCTACTATATTATAATTAGGAGTGAGTACAGGAGCAACAAACAAATCTTATTTTTGGAAGTCGGATCTGGGTTTTCTAACGACGCTCAGGTCCCCTCCAAATTTTAGTGCCACTGCCGAGCATATTAGTTTGGTATTTTTTTAGTTAGCATAGTTAGTCAATTAAGTTGTTTTTTTTTCTCCATTTGTAGTTTTTTTGTTGAGCTCTTGTATTTTTCTTTATGTACTCTCACTTGCTGGTGCTTGTTTAAGGACTAGTACTATATAGCTCCTTATTTATGGTACATACTCGTACCACAAGCTTAAGATGTTTACATTGCTTACCTCAAACCAAAGGTAGACGTATGAAAAGAAGAAAGAAAGCAACCCGGGAAATTCCTCAAATACTTGTTGATACAACGACAATTATCCAATGGCCGAAGACAATAGAACGTTTAGGGAGTTGATAGCTCCAAACTTGGAGAATCAACCCCTTTGCAATATCTTTCCACCAATCCTGGCAAATGTGAGTTGTGAGCTAAGTCAGGGATAATTAGGTGTTTTCCCACATTCCACGGTATGGACGGAGAAGACCCAAATAAACACCTCTTGGATTTTCATCTAATATACATGAACATGAAGCCACCAGGCGTGTTTGAAGAGGATTATAACCTTAGATCGTTCTCATTCTCACTCTGAGATGTGGCAAAAGATTAGCTATACTAATTTTCACCGGTATACATTACCTCATGGATGGACACGAAGGGACGCTTTTGGAAAAATTCTTCCCCACCTCTAAATTCTCCAGGCTCAAGAAGCCACTCTCCAACATCTTCCAACACCTAAATGAGACCCTATATGAATTTTAGGAGAGATTCAAGAAACTATTAGCAAGTTATCCATATCACCCATTCAAGGACAGGGATTTGGTATACTACGAAGGTTCGTGCAATGATGACATAAAAATGGTGAATGTGGCATGCAACAGTTTGATTACAAATAAAAGCCCGAATGATGCTATGTCTCTCTTTTAGGAGATGAAAATGGGACGAGGAAATTCGGCACTCCATCAAGAACCAGAACAGGAGAAGAAATAACTCATTCCCTCAAGTTAGAGGAGCTAGTCCTAGCACTTGCTTCTATGATGAAAGAGTTCACGAAGGAAAGAGTTCAACAAGTTAGAGTTTGCGGAGTTTACGCCTTAGACCATCTGACGAACATGTGTCTTCAAGTTATGGAAGAGTTTGAAGAAGTGAAAGCCTTGAATTATCAAGAGGGTAAGGTTTCAGAGTGAATAAGCAATATGCTAGGGGCCAACTACAAGGGTTCCAACGAAACCAAGGCGGAGAGGCTAGAAACCAAGACCCCTATAATAATTCCTTCAACCTCGTTATCACAACCACCCTAACTTCCATTGGAGAGAATAACAACAAGAGAAATATGTTTATAGGGGATGCCAAGGTTAGAATCAGGGAGGAGCTCCACAATCTTACCCGAGAGAAGAAGGCACTTCGAGCAACCGCATAGGGAACTTCAAGTCGGAACGCAAGGAATTAATGGATGCAATTTCACAAGTTACCAAGAGAAATCATTTGCATAAAGGAAAATGAGGGATATCGAAGTGTTAGGCAAGAGGCATAAAGAACCTTGAACCCATAGTGGGACAATTGGCCACCTCAGTTAGCCAACTCGAAGCAAGGAATTTCGACAAACTACCTTCCCAACCCAAAGTTAAACCAAGGAAAGTTAGGACAATCACATTGCAAAACGGGAAAGAAGTTAGTGGCTCGAGAACAAAGTTGTTCAAATGATTGCTTGGTGGAAAAAGCCAATCCAACATTTGAAGAAGATGAGATTGTAGTTGAAGAGAAGATCGGGGATGTGGAGTCTGAGCATAATCTTGGAAAGGGTTACTCCAACCAATATTCCCCCACAAGGAAGGAATATGTTACACCTCATCCTCCATTTCGGGAGGCATTGAGGGGAAATGCTAAGGTGGGAGTCAACACTGAGGAAATCCAGAAAATCTTCAAGTGTTACGAGGTTAGTATCCCTCTTCTTGAGGTCATAGATCAAATCCCTTTATATGCAAATTTTTTTGGAAAAATGCATGCACTAAGAAAATGGCTAAAGCGGTAAAGAAAGTAGGGAAGGTAAAAATAGAAGGATTAGCCACTTTAGCTCATAAAACCTTACCTAAAAAGTGTGGTAATCCGGGCATGTTTTCAATCCCTATAGACTTAGGCGGTAAAATAGTGAATGATGCCATGATTGATCTATTTTATTCCTTGATATTTTAGGGACTTATATTAAATGTAATACCATATAACCTCTACAAGGATCTCAACATAGGAGAACTTAAAGAAAGTAATACCATATAACATCTATTTTAGTCCTTGATTTATTTTAGTCCTTGATATTTTAGGGGCTTATATTAAATGTAATACCATATAACCTCTACAAGGATCTCAACCTAGGAGAACTTAAAGAAAGTAGGGTGATTATCCAATTGGTAAACCATTCCCAAAAATAGTCCTAAGGGGACAATAAAGGATGTAATGGTTAGAGTGGGTGAATTGGTGTTCCTCGCAAACTTTTATGTACTTGATATATCGCATAAAAGAGGTGTACCCTCAATTTAATTGGGGATACTATTTCTCAAAACATCAAGGACTAAAATAGATGTTCACCTTGGGACACTAACTAGAGAGAATGAAAGAGACCAAGTAGGTTTTGAGATCAATAAATCTAATCATGCATCTTCTTCTTAATTTTCATGTAATGCTATGATGTGATTGATCATATGTATGAATCTTGCATGAATGATAAGTTTGTGAATTTCCGTGTGAGTGATGAGGAATACATGTGAGAACTTTGGTAATATGCATGTTTTTAGTGTTTCTATAACTAAGATGAGTTGTTCTTAAATATCTATAAACACTAACATGCAACAGTTTATGGAGTATGAGAAGGATTTGAAGCCTCTTTTACCTCCTCCTAAACCATAATTGAAGGCAAAGCTCTCGACCATGATGAGAGTTAAACATGAATCCTCTATAAGATGTGGACTTAAAGGTAAATATGACTACTTTTGGAGACTTGCATGCTAGACTATGTGTGGGGGAAGAATGTGGGCTCTTAATTTTGATTACATGATATACTAAATGGTGGATGTTTAGGGTAGTATGATTCTTGCTAAGTGAGATTATCTTGGTTATTAAATCTTTATATCTTCCATTACCATCTCCTCTTATGTTTGCTAGAATGAGGCCTAAAACAAGTAGAGTTGAAAAAGAAAGCTCTTCCCGGATTGAAAAGAGGGCAATTCAGCCCAATTTGGGAGGCAGGGGCCAACCAACCTGTTACACTGACTCCCTTGATCATGAATGAATTTATGGGCTTGAAGAAAATTTCTAGGAGTGTGACTCGTAAATGGAAGAACTTGACAAGTCCAAAAAGGGTTGTGCTTGAAATGAAGTTTGCGTGCAAGGAAACCCTGGAGTAACTTAGCCTACTCCAATCCGTATCATATATATTGTCTCGAGTAGGCTTAGAGGGGTTCCTTAATTAGCAGACAAACACATACTTCTATTGGACTTTGGAGTTACTAACAACATTGGAGCAAAAATAGGATGATTGAAGGAAAAGGTTAATCAACTTCTACCTCGATGACAAGTAGATCACAATTTCTAACCGGGAGATAACTAGAGCATTCTGGCTGACATATGGTAAAAAGGTTCCAAGGACACATAGGCAAGGATGTCCATTCGGGTTCATAGCTTTTGGAGGCATATGACAGGGGTGGATAGGAACCATTGAGGTAGGAATACCGCAATCATCCACCCAGCTTTGCGGTATGTCCAACAGCTCCTATCTATGGGTGTTTTTTCCATGTTGAGATAACACAGTCCAAAAACAAAGACGTGGGAGTCCTTTGGGCAATGACTCTGGAAGGCACCTTGTATTTAAACTTCATTGAAATGTTCGTTGAAGAATGCTTGTTTTCTGTAAGGAAAAGAGTTGAGAGAATTTCCATGGGAGGTATGGTAGGCCTACTTGCTTGGTACATAGGGTACGGTCCTACTCACATGTATTGGCAGGCAAAGAACGTACATGGACGAGGTACACAATCGAGAAGTTGGTAGAAGCATCCATGGTTGCCAACACCTTTTCAAAGGACCATTACACATGTCTTTATGGTGGTGCAAAAGTATGCAACTTCATGGTTCTACCACAATCGAAACGTACATCCATTGCCAGATATACAACCATGGAGAGTCTACTTCTTGCCCCCGACCAGGCTTACGAGAAAGGCTTCTTTGACACACTATCTGCCCCAGATGTAGGCCGAGAAAATGAGCAAGTGGATACCCCCACTAAAGCACAACCAAATTTACCCGCACTACCCATAGCCTTCTATGAGCAATTCCAAATGTTTAGGAAACAACTCTTCTGTTCGACCTAACAAATGCAAGAGGCGAGCCACATGGTAGAGGGGCGAGCCAAAAAATTGGTGAATTTGGTGTTAGACTTGATGCGATGGATGGGACTATGAGGAGTTGGGGAACAAGGCGGTCCATTGAGCAAGAGGTTATTGAGGAGTTTTCTTTTGCGGATCAAAGGGCTGATCTTCATGATGAGGCCATGGAACAATTATTGGAGAGGATGCAAGCATCCAACCTTGGGGGTTTCCGCGACATTAATTGTCCCTAATGAGAGATAAGAGATGTTGCAAGAAGAAAGAAAGTGAAGATGAAAGATAATGCCCTTTAGGGTAACGAAAGTCGAATTGTGTCAAATTGCCGGAAATCGAAGCTAAACCCAATAAAATTCTAGAAAATGAAGTACAACTTCACCACATTCATCGGGAATCACAGCGCGCAAGAAATGTGAAAGAAAAATAGAGGGTAAAAGGGTAAAATAGAAGGAAGCCGGAAGAGAAATTGATATGATGTCAAAAATATCATTTATTATAATTTTCTTAATTTATTGTTAGATTAAGTTTTTAAGAGGATAAAACTATACTCTTTTTCCCACTAGGTTTTTTTTAATGAGGTGGTGTGATCATTTTAGTTTATTTTTATTAATGAAGCCATAAACTCGGCCATGTTGACTTAGAAGAGTTTTGGTTATAATTATAATTTAGGGTTTAGAATATCTAGTTTTGATTTGATTAGAATTAGATTTGGTAATTTTAGATAAGGTAGATCCAATATTTGGATTTATTTTCAAGCGTTATAGAAGCTTATCTTTTAACCGCCATCTAATGTTCCATAATCTGAAAACTAATTCTGAAACCATTTTTCGATTTTGAAACTGGCCTAGGAAATTGATAAAAAAACTGGGCTTCCTAGTTCTATTGAAATCAGAAAATCCATATCTATCATACCATCCAATTCTTCATAAGAACACAAACCGACATTTATCTTCAACTATACACAACCACGATCATCCTCATCTCTTACACTTATATCAAACCAATAATAATAAATATTTCAAACAATCATCAATCCACCTTGAAAAATAACATACATCAAAATTTATAGGTGGGTTTATCATTAAGAAACTCAAAATAGAGAAGAAATCATACCATGATAATATAAAATTTTATCACCACACCTTCTTCATATTTGAAGTTTCCACAAATTCACATATAAAACTAAAAGAGAAGTGTTTAGGGTTTCATACTTTAATGCACTTCAGAAACAATTTCGAAGTCAAAACATCTTCCGGAAATGTCTCAAACGTGTCTTAAAATAGTTGCTTTTAGTGCATATTTTTGTAGTGTTTTTAGGCGGCGGCTCAACTGTTGTTATCTACTTTAGTGCCCTTCAGACACATGTTCTGATTTTGGAAGTTCACAAAAGTGAACAACGGAACCATGGAATAACACTTTTAACAACGGTTCAAACCCAACCGCCGTCTAATAATTTTTTGAGCCATCTATCGTCAACTTGACTACTAAAATACATGTTCAGAGTTTAGATCTACATTAGAAGGCGATTTTAGTGATTTTTTACTGGACCACCGTCTAATGGCTCCGTTAATGGCATTCTTCCACTAGTACGTTGATGTGTTTTTTTAAGTGTTTGTAGCTTGAACTACTTTGAACAATATAGATCGTACTCTGGATAAAGTGGTGTCATAGTTCAAAAAATCATTGATTCATGCTGTGATATTGATGCACGCGGCGCTCCTCTCGGTCAAACGGTCATGATTATTGCATAAACTAAGTTAATATCTAAGAGCAAGTCCAACAAATTCTCCATAATAGAAATTTTCATTACTTTTATAGATTTTGGACAACTTTTTGCTCCAACAGATTCTCCATATGGTTCTCTAAAATGGAGATTTGTTTAGATCAAAATTTCGTTCTCTATATTGGTAGAGAGGGAAAAGAAATTTTGAAGAATGTGATCATTAATGCAATCATTCATTTAACCGCCTAAATTAATACCAATATGTCCTACATGGTAAGAAATTCTAAATTTAAACTCTTGCACTTCTCATATCCTACTAGAAATGTCACATTTGTTCACGATATTCAATGCACATGCTTGACGATTAGTGTTTTGATTACATAAAAATATTATGAAAACTAATAATTAATAATAATATACTTCCTACCAAATTTAACAAAATTGCGCATTATTATATAATCCATTCACATATCAATGAGATTTGACTCAAAGTAAAGAAATTTGACTCTCAAAAAATATATGTGGTATTCGAGCAACATTTGATTGATGGTATTTTAAAATAATGAAATATCAAAAGGATATATTTTGAAATTCTACTTCTATAATTTTTTCAGAGTCTAAAAGGTTGCTTTATTTCGGTTGTAGTAAAAAGTTTGCATTTGTCTAACTTGATGAGTTTCATGAATTTGATAGTTGTTATTTTAAATTTATCAAAATAAATAAATAGTTATATGATATTTAATTATTTTTTGAATGAATTAATAAAATATAAATTTTTATAAATTTTCTTCTAGTAATATAATATAAGGATTTGATTTAAACTACAAAACAAATTATATTGTCTAATAAATGTTAAATTCGGTAAAATGAAGAATTTGTTGGAGTTGGGGTAAAAAATATAGAGAATATGAGTTTTGAATCTCCATTTTAAAGAAATTTTTAGGGAACCTCTTGGACTTGCTCTTAGAGGTAGATATTAATGGATTGGCAAATAATTTAGTTATTCTTGCAACAATCTAACTATTTCAATAGACTAATTATATTGAATGTCAATTTCATTTATTTATTCTTATTATGCTTGGAATTTTATAAGAATTAAATTTATTTTTATGTTAAACAAAAATCCTGAATTTCAAGGCCAAAAAATCTAATTCTAAAACACTATAAAAACAAAGATATGTGAAATTTGCAAAATCCATAATTTTAAACCAAATTCCAAATCTATTTTCAATAATAAATTAATACCAATTAATAATAATAATAATCATGACAAATAATAACAGGAAAACATGTAATATAAGTTTAGAAATAATGTTATGTGTCTATATTCTTAGATGTGATTTTGTACGAAATAACAAATAATGAAATCAACTTTGTCATATACGTTTACAAACAATTAAGATAAATAATGATTAAATCAGGAAAAAAATAACCATTCATCAACCATAAATACCGGATAATCAAACAGGGTATATTATAGTATATATATACCTAATAAAGACTTGCAAAATTTGATCAAAATTCAGAATTTTAACCAAATTCCAAAATACACACATTTCCCACATTGATTTACCAAACAAGCCCAAATTCCATTTGCTGTTTTGCACTTTCCGTAACCCACCCGGTCCAATTCCAATGGGTCGGCGCAATCGCATCAAATCTAAACATTCCTTAAAAAACCATCCCAACCCCGAAACATAAACAAATAAAAAACACTATCCCGCACTACAAATCCACCAGCGGAATACCAAACTCCTCTCCTCTCCACTTCAGAAAAAGCAGCCTAAATTAATACCAATATGTCCTACATGGTAAGAAATTCTAAATTTAAACTCTTGCACTTCCCATATCTTACTAGAAATGTCACATTTTTCACGATGTTCAATGCACATGCTTGACGATTAGTGTTTTGATTACATAAATATATTATGAAAACTAATAATTAATAATAATATACTTCCTACCAAATTTAACAAAATTGCGCATTATTATATAATCCA
>JAULKM010028569.1:0-13781 GCA_032355605.1 Rubia tinctorum | reverse complement strand
CATAGAATCTTATATCCAATGGTCTCAGATATAAACTAAAATTGTTCATGTTCAATACGCAGAGGTGCCTTCAGGATAAGAACAGGTCCACAAAGTTTAACTCGCTCCCACCTGATAGGCAAGTCTGTTTCCTTATACTTAGGAAGCAACATACCGAATGCATCAGCGTCACTTTGTCCACTATGGTTCATAACATATATGTAGCACTTTTTTCCTATCTGAGCACGACAACTGCAAACATGTTGAAAAAAATGTTAGTAGAAGGAATTGTGGAAAACGAATGAGAAGAAAATAATTTTCTCTGTTGAACATCCGCTCTATTAGCCAAATTATGGGGATGAAAAAACTTTTCCAATTTTGCGGCCTGAGAGAGCATCTACGTGCAGCCGTTCCATTGTGTCCTCATGGGAAAGTTGAAAATGAAAGTGACATTAACCGCAGCTGCGCACAGCTACTCTATTAGTTTTTAATGGGTTAAACTAAACCTGAACCCAAAATGTTGCCCCTGGTCACAGTTGCGCGCAACTTCTCTGTTACTTCGGTACAGAAATTAGCCGAACTAACATTTAAATTTCCATAACTAACAACAGCTAAATAAATGCACCCAAATATCAACATCAAAATATATGCACACAACTGACAACATAGTCATGACTTCAGATTCTAAAATGAGCGACCATAGGAAATCAACTGAAAACATCATAAATCTACATCATAAATCATGTAAATGTTCATAGATGAACAATTAATATAGCTGCTTCCCTTTTTGAATTAACCAATCGACAATGATTAGTTCACCACAATTGAAGTAATTTTTTAAACCACCACATACTTGGGCCAAACGAACGGGTGTGTTTGTGGAATGTATTTAAGAAGAAACATCTTTTCATGCTATATTCTTACTATATCATTCTTCGTAACGTAATATGTGAAAAGCTGTCATTTTATAGATTAGGTTATCATCATGAAGTTCCCTCTCTGGGTCACTTGATCCGGATGCCGAAGGAATGAATACCCGGTTGTCTTTAATTGTTGGGTGGACGTTTTAGCAAGGAAATTGCGGGCATCCAAGTGTGGGGGGATAGGTTTACCCAATTTCCATGCCAACCATTGTGTTTGCACCTCGAAGAAGGAAACCAACTTTTCATTGAGGTTGACCACCTCCGTTGACACATGTTTCTCATTTGATGTTTTCTCAAATGTTATTGTGTTTGTGCTCCCACAACGACTAGATGCGTAACGCCTCACATCAATGTGTGGGAGGGTATCCATCATCTTCGCCATTCTAGGAAAATCTCTCCAACGACCACCATGATCCTTTTTTCCAATTTCCTGAACAAGGATATCTTCTTTTTCTACTATCACCAACTCTCCCTTTTGCTTCTTGTCCAAAAGGTTTTTCTAGTCATAAAAATGAATGAGAGTCATTAGTATGCATTTGATATGATAATTTAAATAGGCAATCACTTATGTGTTAAATATCCTCACAATTGTTGAAGCTGCTCTTTTAACAGAATCATTGGTGTAGGTAGATAATTTCTTATCCCAATTTGCTTGCAAGAACACCTCTGATTGGTCCGGTTTGAAATCCATGTTTTCAACTTCCATCTCTGCTTCTTCTACACTTTGACTTTGACTCATAAGCTCTTCAATTTTATCCTCTCTTTTCCTCTTCTCCAGTTCACTTGCAATTTTTGGATTCCCTCCACTACCCGTGTGATGGACGTAGTCCTTATTTGCGACGCTTACCTTAGCTGCATCACTTTTAACCTATATGGTCAATGAATAGTAAAATATATTTAGCGATTGAATAACATAAATTATTGGGACTTATATATTTACTTGAATTCGGGGGTCATTCTATGTTTGACAAATAGCTCCCACTCTTTTCTATCCATCCATCGATATGCTGTCCATGGATGGATGCCCGATTTTGCATTGATGATGTACTTTAGGGCCACCATCGACTTCCAATTCCCCCATTTTCACCCACATATGTTGTCCACTTCTACCGGAACTCATTCACTTCCTCGAAGCTCATCTTGGTTTGTATATCCCAGCTCATCTAGTGGAAGTCAAGTTTATATGGTGTGAATTTTAAAATTTGTTGTACAACACAAAATGATGAAAAAGGAATGGAACATGCTTACAAGAATGTCTTCCCAAGTATCTTTCTTTACGTGTTCAGGGACAACTTTCCAATTATGCGGTGTGCCAAACTGGATTTTTCGTCGTAAAGCATAGCCACAATATCCGAACCATCGGTTGATCATAACTATGGGTTCAAAGTCTCTGTCGAAGAATATTTTTATGGGTTTCTTTTGATTTACTATTAAGACGGACTTACACGTGCCTGTACCTCTATGCTTGCAATACTCTTTTACCTCGAACTTTTCCAAATTTCCCCCTCGTCCTCTGTCAAATTCAATCCTTCTTCACCCTCTGATTTTTCCGAGGTAGATGCATCATCCACAATCTCATTATGACGTCTTCGTTTTTATTTTCTTCAACTTCCGGCACACATTTTTCCTTAACCTCATCATTATTTACCATGTTCTTTAGAACTAATTCCTTCTTTGCCTTCACCATACAATGCAACTGGGCCCTTGCATGTGCAAAACAAGGGAAGGACTCATAGGTGGACATGTAAACAAATCCCGCAAATGAAAGAAAGAAAATAACACACTTAGATGATTGGATAATTCCAAGACATTGGAGCATAATCCAAAATTTTGGAAAAATATGGACGAAGTGTTTCCATTCAACAGGTTGTAACAACACTTGCATAAGAACAAAATCCCATTTCTATATTAAGCAAACAGAACCGAGCAATGTCCAAGTAAGCTCCATTTACTAAAATTAAACATAATACACATATTTACACTTATTGGAGGACATGAATTCTATTCTCCTACTAGTAGAATAGAAATGCATCCTATTTTCCCCTAGCCAAACCAAACATCATACATATATTCAAACATCGTATTCCAACAAATCTGACCATGGCATACGAATACAAATTTATTAAAATTAAGAGGAAAAGAAAAACAACAAACTGTAAACTCTCAACTATAGAAATAATGCAATTCAATCAACACAAGAATTACAAAACTTACCTTTCTTTGTGCTTGCCAAGGCGAAAAAGGCAAAGGTAGATGAAAATTTTATATGGAATGGGAAGGAGGCTAGGAAGGGAGAAATTTCACACACCAAATGAGGCCGCGTTAGTTGTAGGGGGTAAAGGAAATTCTAAAAAATTCTATATGGATGGGGAAGAGGGGAAGAGGGGAAGGAGTGAATTTTGGGGAGAAATATTTTTCAAAGAACGGGCTCAACCAAGATGGAGAAATTTTGGCAAATATGACCCAACATTTCTTTGATGCTCTCGTGAAGGAGGGAAAAGGGAGTGAAATTTTGGAGTGAAAATCGAGGAGGAGTGAGATTTGAGAAAAGTGGTAAGAGAAGGAGTGAAATTTGAGGGTAAAGTGGGAGGAGAAGAAGCCAAAATATTTTGGAGGGAATGTGCTAGGATTTCCCTCCCATTGACTAATATTGGGAGGGAATTCGCTCTTAGTTAACTGAAAAAAGGTAAGGAATGTTCATCTACATTGCAGAAGGAATATATATGCACATGGTCAACTGAAATTATTAGTAGTCCATCACACATACTTTTTTAAAATACATGAAAAATATATACTTGGTCATATTTGTCCATATTTTCTAAAATATATAGTCTCTTCGTCCCAACATTATTGACACAATTAATTTTTCACGGTTTTCAATTACAGCTGCTTATGGGTCGTAGCGAGTTGGCTGTCCCTCCCCAAATTGACCCAAAATTTTGGGACAAATGTGTTGGGTCGGGTCAAAATTTCCATGGTTTAGAGTCGGGTCGGACTGCGTCATGGGTCGACACAAATAGACTCGAATCCACCAAAATAATATATATTTTTTATTATAATTAATTTAAATAAAATATATTATTTTCAAATGTAATTTTTTAATATTACATTATTAAAAAAAAATATTATCCACTTAATAAAGAGAAATACAATTATTTTCATTTTACATAGTTAGAATACTTTTGATATTTTATTAAACAATACTTTTAATATTTTATCACAACAGGTCGATTTGGGTTGAAATTCGACCCGAGTCATTTTGACCCGACCCATTTTGACCCGACCCACATCAACCCAAATGAGACATTGACCCGATCGTTATTAGCCGGATCAAAATGGGTTGGCTTAGGTCAAGTCAGACAATTTGAACACCCCTATATTCAATGCCCATGTTCGACCGTCAATAACTCCAGTTCCATGAATATGCCAACATTAAGGAACGAGATACTTCTAACAATTAGTCAAGTAGTGTAGGTCATTATGTACGTTGAATTGTGTAAGATCGACCCTTACATGTATAGTACGTCAACCCTGACTCGTCTGGTCGAGTATTGAGTGCCTGTTCAATTGCTTTCGAACATATGTTTGACTGTTTGATTTAGTATACATGTCCGACACTTGAGTAAGTGCTTATGTATGTTGACTAGTATTCGACTGATTATAAATGGCATATGGTACGAAGGTAGTAAACCAAAAGACTTGTCAGCTGTGCTGACTAGTGTATGTCACGGACCGATGATTCTGTAGTACAAAGATGGTCAAAAGGGATACTTCTATCGATGTTAGTCACCGAAAAGACTTGTGAAGTACGATCAAGTTTCAACCGGAAAACTTGTGTGCGACGTTGACTAGTTTTTGACAAACCGTCAATGTATATACTATATAGGCAGATAAGCAGAAGACTTGTGTAGTCCATTGACTAGTGTTTAACCTGTTGTTTGACCAACCATTACTTGTTTGCGCGACAGGTAACCCCGCAGTATATTCAGATCGTTCTTCCCGGGACACTTACGACCAGTTCCAAAATGGTCCACTCCATACCAGTGCAGTGATGTGGCGTGTTGTGGGACAACTTGTGTTTCTGTCAGAAGAAATAAATTTGACTGCCCCGTTTGACGGTACCAAATTTTTCGTTATGTAGTGGGTGAAATAGTATCCACGATAAAATAGTTCTTTCTCTTGAAAAACTTTTTATTAAGAATGCCACTTTTTATTACATACCGCGATAACATTGTACAACCTAATCTTAAATTATGAAAATTAAATGTTCTAAAAATATGTGTTACGATGAAAGAAGTATTATCTCATGTGATATTTTTCACATTTATAAATTTATATATATTTTCAATACAAACAATATCAACTTTATTCATGAATAATGATGTAAGACACTAAAAAAAGGGACGAAGGGTGTACCATTTTGCCTCATTCAATCAATTGGCGGGAGAATCGAGAAGGGAATATAGAAGAGGGAAATTAAAAAATTGGAACTTGGGACCACAACCTTTCATCTTGTCACTTCAAGTATTATTCATCACCAACCTCCTCCTTCACCTTGCCGGGTGGAGACAATCCCCCACCCCACCACAAACACTGCTCCTCTCCGGCTCTTCTCTGGCGCGACTCATTCCTCTCCTCTCCGGCTCCTCTCTGGCACAGCACCACAAGCCCTACTCCTCTTTAGCTCTTCTCCGCGCGGCTCATTCATTTCCTCTCTAGATTATTTCTGAAACGGCTACATTTACCACACGGTCTTGGACATTCGACAGTAATTTCTCTTACCCTCTCTTCCACATTGAAATTTTAGACGACTTTGACTAGTGTATTGTACAATGCTAGAACGTCATGTTGCAATCTTTCTATAATTGGCGCAATATATATCCACCTGCAACTGGTTTACTTTCTTCTTATATATGGAGTATCGTAATTACTTGTGTGTCGTTGATTTCTGAATCCGATGTTGAAAAACAATAATTCGTTGATTCTTATATGTGATGTTCTTGGTTTGATTTTGTTGAGAACAATTTTGTATGCTTCTCAGTTAAGTTTGGAAGATATTACTACGTTTGTAAGAGGAATTTTTCCGGTCTACACTAGACTTCGATTGATAATCGTTTTTGTGTGCAATCTGTTCTTCCTTTTTTTATTGATCGAACAACTTCATGGTGTGAGCTGTCTTTTAGCTTTGCAATAAGTGATTAAAGAGTATGATTTTTCATTAAAATAGAATTATTGATTAAAGATTACAACTTACATCACCCACTTTTTTTTAGGAAGAAAGCTGAACATACAATTATTGATTAAAGTACACAACTTACATAAACCACTATTTTTTCTGAAAAAGAAATTTGATTACTATTGGCTGTAAGTATAATTTATACTAATCTAGTTTTCATGCTTGAGCTTTATTTAGCTGCAATCAATTTCCTTAATCTGCTTTGAAGAATTACTACTATTTTTCTTAAGAGTGCCCAGTTAAAATATGTGACATAATTGATACCTTGTGTTAAATCGGTAATCTTTTTCTACCGTTCTTAGTAATTTTGGTTCCGCCCAGTGTAAATTCCTTTTACTATGTACTTTTGAATATTCTGTCTCTCTTTTCTGTAAGAATGATCATAGAGTTGCTTATATGAATGATCGTACAGTTACTTTAAGTTATCTTGCTCTTATATGAGATTGAAATTTATACCTGGTCACTGAGGCTGTTTCAGTTATTTTTTTAGTTATTTTCTGTTACTTTCAGTTATTTTTTACTGTCTTCCAATGTTTCCCTTTTCATTCTTTTGACTGAAATACTTCACTAATAATCCTTTTGATTCTGTAAACTATTATTTGTGTACTGAAATACATTTAGTGTAACCAATATGTGTAGATGCCACTATATATTGGGCCATTAGATTTCCGAGACTTCATAGTGATGATAAATTTTTGAATCTTTGAGTTATCTTCTAGACATTACTTTGAATTTGTACCTCTAATGTAAGACAAACCCCTTTATATACGGCCTGATTACATATTCTCAAATGAGTGAGTGTTAAATTTGCTTTAAATATGATTGGCCTAATTGCTTAGTCATGGATGTTGAGTTATATCTGCTTTGTTGTTAGAGAAACATGTTTAAAGGGTATCTTTCTTGGTACTAAAATTTTAATGAAGTTAACTTTCAAACATTAGATGGTTGAGTCTTGATCTTGCCGAGTGATTGAACTTTCAAAATTCTAAGTTCGAAATGCAAAACCTTATAAATCTGTTGAATGTTTGGCTTGGACATTAGAAAAACATGTTGAGTGTTGATCATGTTGAGAATTTTGATCTGTATGACGGTGAGTGTTCATCTTCCTGCATTTTTTTGCAAAAACAAATCATACATCTTTGGAAACAATGCTTGTGAAACAATCTTTGGAAACAATGCTTGTGAAACAATCTTTGGAAATAATGCTTGTGAAACAATATTTGGAAACAATACTTGTGAAACAATCTTTAGAAACATTGCTTGTGAAACAGTGTTCATCTTCCTGCAATTGTTTGATGAAACTCTGTCATTTGTGATATGGGAAGTCAAATGTCACAAGATTTCCCTTTTAAACCATTACCTCGTACTATTTCATTTTTTGAGGCTATTTCTTACTTACAAAGCTTTACAACCAATGTCAATAGTTTTTCTTTGTAGGTATGGTACCCAGAAATTTGGGTAAGGGAATCACCAACAAAGAAGGCCCAACCAAAGCCAGAAAAAGGCTAGAGCTAGCAATGGAGACAAGCATCCAATCGGGCTAGAGATGACGGTGGCTAAGCCTTCAATGTCGGAACCCAATTTTAGCAGCCCGGAGCTAAAAAAATTGTATAGTGGTTTCATCACCCATGGACTTGTACTAGAGCGAGGGTTAAGGGTTGAATCGCCGTACAACGAGTACATCAACCATCACGGATAGGAGAACTACTGTACCGCCAAAGTTCATGCTGACATGACCCTGACATGTGAGATGATGTCACTGCTTAAGTACACAAATTTCGAGGAGGTTTGCTGCCGTTCGAAGAGGGTCCTCATATCAGCCGAGGTGATCAACCGCTTCTACTGAATCCCCCCCGAAGCTAGCAGCTGAGTATGCAGCTGCAAAAAAGGCAGTGGAGAAAGCATCGTTGGCTGAAATTGTGAAGACATTTTGTGTTGATAGTGAGTGTGTGATAAAAATCTCCTCGCGGAATGGTCGACCATCGAAAAGAAGTGCTTGTCGAACGAGATGAATGTGTGGTACCACTTCATTGTGGTAAGACTGAAGCCGGTCAGGATCAACACCAAAAGTTCATCGTTCACCTCTGTTATTGCTCTACAAAATTAAGAAAAATTTGAGCATGGACGTAGGGAGTACCATCATGGCGGGAATTTGGGACAATCTTCATCACAATAACAACATCGACTTCTCTTCCCTCATCATGGCGTTGTGCACCGAAATGGGTTGCAAATGGAGATCTATGGACATTCCCTACAATTTGATGCATTAAATCAATCTTGATATCTTCGAGAAGACACAAAGAGCAACTTCAGCGGCATTATCCGGCTCCAAAACTAGTCAAATCTTCATGGGGAAGTTGGAGTCGTGGATGAATGCATTGGAGTCCAAGATGGATCACCTCATTCGTTGGTCCGAGGAGGCTGGGAAATACTTGAAGGTAATAGCAGGAAAGAAGGTGAAGGACTTGGGAGCACTACCTAAGTTCAACATGTCACCGAGCCCAATCGAGGAGGAAGCATCGGAAGAGGAGGGTGAACCGCTTAGGTACAGGTGGACGCAGGTTGTCTTCTAATATTGTTTTTTTGGTGATGTGTATTTTGAATGTTAGCTTCATGTACTTTGGATGTTATTTCTGGATGTTGATAAATGTTCCTTGTCTAAGATGATTAATTAAGTAGGATTTTGCTGGTCTACTTTCGATGCATGTGGTTTGCAATGGTTGATTTAGTTTAATCATTTTTGTTAAGTGCTTGCAAATTCTCTTGGATACTGATGAATGATGTGGCCATGCAATTTGAGCTTACTAGCTGAGTAAATGCTATATTTTGATGTTACAAGATGTGGCGATCTCTATATTGTTGGGTGTTTTAGTGTTTGTAGTGAAATACCAGTTGCGGTTACGCACAGCTGCGATCACAGCCTAATGATATCGTTATTTTTCAAAATTCAAAATCCTAGAGCAGCTATGTACAGCTGCGGTCAGCACCCAATTCCAGAATGACACTTTTCAAATTGCACTGACGGAGCAGCTGTGCACAGCTGCGGATAGCGCCCAGTTTAATTTTTCCTTCAACCAAAATGAACTTATAGAGCAGCTGTTTGCAGTTGCGCCTATCGTCTTGTTCCATTACTACTTTTTTCAAATAAGTACCAATTATCACACCAATTCAGAGTGCTTGTGAGTCATATAGTACATAACATACTACAAACATACATAATACACCGAGACAAGTATATACTTCAAAGCCACTAGTCTCCAACCACCTTCTTCCTCTTTGATTGCACGAACCCCAATTCTCTACCATCTGCATCAATCCAAATGCCATCTTTGTCTTTCCTCCGAGCGGCTCCTGACTCATCTTTAATCAATAGGGGGGAATTTATGGAAACTATAATTTCTTCGTTGTAACCTCAGAATCAATCACATCACTGGAAAATTATTTCTTACCTTGTAAGAAATTGACCACCTTACATTGCACGGATCATCAACGTAGAAACTTGCCTTGCTTGGTCGGCCAAAAAAATGGATCATTTTCATAGGCTTCACGACTCTTGTCAACCAGTGTAAAACCCATTGGATCATCAGTTTGAACTCCGATTCTGTTGTCAACCAATTTGCTCTTGAAAAGAGGAATCTTGTATTCTCCGTAGTTAAGCTCCCAAATCTCATTAATAATGCCGTAAAATGACATGACAACGAGGATCGGTTTGTTGTCTTTCTTACTCGCTTGTCACATTGTTTTAGACTCAACATAAACCCCACTATTTTGTGTCGTGCTCCTTGAATCTTGATCCCTAGTAACAAAAAAGAAACCTTTCATGTTGTATCCAGAATGCATCAATATTGTTCAATTAGGCTTCCTTGCAAATGCTCAAATTTTTCTGTCGTACTGTTAGCAGACATTGCCTCTATCATAAAACAAATTCACAAACATTTCATTATTCTCTAACTGAAATTTATTGAAGGCCACTTAGGATGAACCTCCGTGATCAAATTAAGGTGCCCATTCACGTAATTTATGGTTTTCCTACAATTCTTCAATACATATACATGAACTTTCATCAAGTAGCTATGCGACAGAGTAAATAACATTCCCCTAGACCTCGGTTTTCCCACCTGCCGACCAATATGTCTATTCTTTGGCACCCCAAAACTAGCACAATCCTCCAAATAACTAGAGCAAAATTCAATTACTTCTTCGGTAACATACCTATCAATAATACTAGCATCTGGCCGACTCATACACTTCACATACCCTTTGAATACTTTCATGTGATGCTCAAAAGTATACATCCAATGCATACCAACTGGGCCACACATATTTCTCTCCTGTACTAAATAAACAACCAAGTGAACCATTATATCAAAAAAAGCTGGAGGAAAATACATTTCCAACTTGCACAACACAACAAGAACCTCTTTCTGTAGGACATTCGATTGGTTGCGGTAAATGGATTTCTGACATATGGAGCCGAAGAAAAAACAGAGTCTAGTGATTGAGTATCCTACATCCTCCTCCAAAACTACCCGAATAGCAATGGGTAACAGTTGCTGCATCAAAACATGACAATCATGAGATTTAAACCCACTTATCCTACAATCCTCTGTAACTGCCCGACTAACATTTGACGAGTAACCAATAAGGACTTTCACTGATTTTAGACAATAAAAAATAGAGGTTCTCTTCTCCTTCAACAATGTACAAGGTATAGGGGGTAAATAAGTCCTCTTTCCCTTCATTTCTGAAGCTAGGTCACTACTGATTCCCAATTCAACCAAGTCCAACCGGGCATTCAAACTATCTTTCGTCTACCACGGAATATTCAACAGAGTGCCTACCACACTTTCACAAACATACTTCTCAATATGCATCATGTCTAAACAATGCCTAACCTGAAGATTCTCCCAATACGGTAAATTGAAAAAAAAATAGACCTCTTCTTCCATGGACCACCACATTGCATTTTTCCTTTGCCTTTCTGCTTTCCCAAAACTACTTTCAATTTTCCTATCTTCATATGAATATGCACTCCGGTAAGTGGTGTGGGGGGATTTCCTTTGTTCTCCCCCCCCCAACAATGTTGACCACATCATCTCGGTATTTTTGATTTCCTTGAAGCCATTTTCTATGCCCGAGATACACTATCTTCTTCCTATGGCTTGGCTGTTTGAATTCCGTCTTCTCCTCCAAATAGGACATGCTTTGTGCCCCTTTGAAACACACCCCAACAAATTTCCATAGGCTAAAAAATCATTAATCCTGCAAAAAAGCATGGTGCACAATTGAAACTACACATTCATATGGCCATCAAATACCGTCACTCCATTTTCTTCCCACAACACTTTCAAATCATCAATCAAATGTCTCAAGTACACATCGAAGTCGTTTCCAGGTTGTTTGCAACCTGAGATAAGTGCAAGCATAATAACATATTTCCGTTTCATGCACAAATATGGGGGAATATTATAGATAACCAACATCACAGTCCAAGGACTATGTTTCGATGACATATTTCCAAATGGATTCATCCCATCGCTACACAAAGCAAGGCATAAATTTCTAACTTCCAAACCAAATGTAGGATACCTTTTGTCAAAAAACTTCCATTGTTCGCCGTCTGCTGGATGTCTTATCTTCTTGCCAATTCGTATTTCCAAATGAAATGTTGCTCTACCTCCCCATGAAATGTTCAAACAATGTAACCTCTATCAAATCTGTTCTTCAACAAGTGAAATTTAACAACCCTACGTTCATCCAACCTTTCCAAACACAAGCAATGTTTTCATGGACAAAGTATCCTCTCCTCCCTACCGTAGGCATAATCAAGAAACGAATATATAAAACAAATATATTCACCACTCCATCTAGTTGTACTTGGACAAGTAAGCATTTTCGTTCTCCATGCAAGAATAAATTCTTAATCCATTGTATCTAGATGTGATAATATAAAAAAAATAAAAATCCATGATACAATATCCACACATTATAAAATAAACACAACCATGTTCTTGGGAGATATATATATTTATATGTGTGTGTGTATGTATGTATGTACCATATACCAATAGAAAGACAACCATGTTCACACACCCACAACATGATAAAAACTCTATTCAAGAAATAAACTCTCCCCATGCATGCATTAATATTTCCAACCACAACAATTTTAATGAAATTAAGAAAAGTAAAGGAAAAAATACATTCATGTGTCTTCATGGCTTGGGATGAATCTCACCTTCCTAAAAACCCCTCTATCAATGAAGAAAGAAAAGAGCTCAAAATTCTGATTTCATTTTCGTGTGGTAGTTGGGAGCATTTAAATTTACATTTGGCACTGGTTCTTGTGAATAGTGTCAAAAAATAGGTGCCAATTTTTCTCTGCCACCGGTTTTCAAACTGGTGCCCAATAAACTGGTGCCACGTCAAAAAAAGGTCTGATTTCGGCACCAGTTTTTAAAAAAACCAATGCTAGGTTTAACAACGGTTTACCATAGCACCGGTTTCTAAAAAAACTAATGATATTTTGGAACTGGTTTTACAAGGGTAGCACAAGTTTTTAAGAAATCAGTGCTATTTTAGCATCGATTTCTTAAAAACTGGTGATGCACTTGAAATAACCGGTGTTTGTTATGATGGGGCAACAATTTTCAAAAACGGGTGCCCAAAAATAGGTGCTAGAGGTGGGTATCTATGGTAGTGAATGTGTAGATTGCAAGAGACTAATTCCCGAATGAAATGATAATCGATGTCGATGTGCTTCGTTCACTAGTAAGCAACCAGATTGTGAGCCAAGAAGATGGCACTGTTGTTGTCACAAAAAAGAAGTGGCACACCAGACAAAAGAGGATGATGAACATGCAGAAGATGAGTCATCCAAACAACCTCAGAAGCAGTGTTAACTAGTGCATGATACTCAGACTTAGTACTCGAGGGAGATATTGTGGTTATTTTTTCGCACTCCAAGAAACCAAATTGCTGCCTAAGAAGACAACATATCCATAGGTAGATTTCAGAGTCTCTAGAAATCTGGCCCAATCAGCATCCGCATAGCACAAAACCTCATGTGAAGAAGCAATTCGAAAATGGAGACCAAAATGCAACATCCCTCAACATACCAGAGAATTCTGGAGACAACCGCTAAATGATCATCTTGAGAATTCTGAAAATACTGGCTAACGAAATTTAATGCAAAAGCTAAGTCTGGACAGGTAATGGTGAGGAATAGGAGGGCTCCAACCAAGGACCGATAGAGAGTCGGATTGTTAAACTGAGGACTCGTGTCTATGGACCTGGGAATTTGGCAAAAATTATGTAGAGATAGGCATTGCATCTAACATCCCAGCTCGAGTAAGAATGTCTCGAGCATACTTTGCTTGGCCAAGAAAAAGTCCCGAGGCAGTGGGCATAACTTCTAAGCCAAGAAAGTAATGTAGAGCACCAAAATCCTTAACGGAAAATTCCTGATGTGTGTGATCAATGAAATGTCGGATAAAATAAGTTAAATATTGTGTGGATATATATGTTATTTGTTATTTTTACACACAACGTTGTAGAGATAGATAAGTTAATACCACATTAAAAGTGACTTATTAGATACAAATAATCTCACATAAGAGTGTCGTATTAGATATCTATAATAA
>JAULKM010028558.1:0-13782 GCA_032355605.1 Rubia tinctorum | reverse complement strand
ATACTAATTGAAATATATGGTCAAACATGGTTCGAGAAAGTTGACCAAAAAATAGGCCAAAACTGCTGGGACGGAGGGAGTACATATAAATATATCATACTGACGAATGACCTTATTTCCTCTATGGAGAAGAAAAAAGATTAAGGAACCACTAAATATTGGAAAAATCAATTAAAAAGTGACTTAGCCATATTTTTTGACAACCCATATTACCCGACCCATAATCCACCCGTCCGCCCATTTGCCACCATAAATATAGTAGATGTATCAAACTCTTTGTACATCTGTTCTATTTTCTATTTTTTCTGGGCCAAAAATTGCTTATAATGTATTATGTTTCTGCAGACAATTCACATTTTTTTTAAAAAAAAGTGCTGATCTGAACCTCACTTTGTAAAATAAGTACATATATAACCCTTAGAATCGTATTTATGTTCAAATGACAGGAACCACTTAGGGGTAAAATTGTTCGAAACTATTTTGAAAATAAAATATCAGTATTTTGGTCATTTTCAACCTGGTCAATGTTGAAATCTGACCGATCAACGTCCGTCTCTGGCACAGGTTAGACAGGTTATGAGTTCTTGAGTCAATGCTGGTCAAGAGATATATTTAAACTTTCAAATAACTGAATGTTATGTTTGCACTTATAAAAGAATTGATAGGTATGAAAGCACTTTGCCCGTAAATTTTAGTTATAATTCTGCACTCTTAAAATTTGTGGTGAATGCATGGAAAGCTTGAAAACAAATGTAACGTATATTAGCAAAGCTAAAATTCTCGTGATGGTCAAAACTAAACCGATCTGCCAACCCATAGAGCTCACACAACCCACAGAATAGCTTCTGTAACGTACAAAAATCAAGCAACTTTAATGGTAAAATCCAAGGAAATACAATCAGTTAAAGGCAAGTTAGGTAAGTAAATACGGATCTTGGACCTAAAACCTGTTGTTATGCTAAATTATTCAAACCGAAACCGCCCAAGAAATCGTTCTGAGTCAGCACTATTAATTGCTCGTGATACCATGAGCACCTCCTCCTGCCTATATATACGCTCTCCGTCGAGCTCTCAAACCACACCAAAACCAATACCAGTTAGTCTATAGCTCGAGATCGTAAAATGGCGCTTATCAATTTCGATCTCGAGAAGAACTTCGCCTTCTATGGAGCCTACCATACCCACCCCGTGAATGTTTTCCTTCACCTGCTTTTTGTTTGGCCTCTCATTCTCACTACTTTCATGGTTCTGTACTTCACTCCTTCGTTCTTCGGTCCACCGGAGATCGAGCTGTGGAATGGAACCCCAGTGGTTTTCAACCTAGGGTTTGTGGTGATGATGGTTCACATCCTGGTGTTCATGTACCTGGACAAGAGAGCCGGGACCTTCGCGTCCCTCCTTTGCATTGCGTGTTGGCTCCTCAGCAGCTCCATTTCGTATCGATTGGGGTTTTCTCTCGGATGGAAGGTATATAAAATCATGTTTTTATTCTTGAAAATGGTGTCAATTAATTTCATTTTAGGTTACATTAGTTAAATTTTAGGTTTGGATCCTTAATGTTCCAGGTTGCTTTGCTGGGTAATCTTTCTTCTTGGTGCGGACAATTCATCGGTCATGGATTCTTTGAGGTGAGAAACATGATGATTGATTTGATTCGAAATGTTGATTTGTTAAACTCAGA
Organism: Rubia tinctorum; assembly: GCA_032355605.1. NCBI lineage: Eukaryota > Viridiplantae > Streptophyta > Magnoliopsida > Gentianales > Rubiaceae > Rubia > Rubia tinctorum. The sequence continues at coordinate 12,101 of JAULKM010028558.1, read as the reverse complement.
TCTAATGAGTTGTATTTTTTGTTTTTGCAGAAACGAGCACCGGCTTTCTTGACTAACCCGCTGCAAGTCCTGATGCTGGCACCAATGCCTCCATTTTTCGTAGTGCTTGATGTATACATGTTTTTGTTTTGAAAATAAGCTTAATAATATTAATCTTGAGAATCAATTAATGTATTTTGGCTGACAATTTTTTTGTTGTTGTTGTTTTATGTGAAGGTTCTCTCTATGTTTGGGTACGAACCATATCCTGGTTTTCGCGCTGGTGTGGACGTGAAGATTGCTGCTAATCGTAAGGAATGGCTGGAGAAGAACAAGCGCAAGGAGAATTAAGCCATTTAGCTGTAAACCTTAGCCCCCAGTTATCGTTTATGTCGTCTCTCTTCTAAGTTATTTCTGGTTGTACCTTTTTTGTTTGAAGAATTTATGGTTGTACTCCTAAATGGGCTAAGGAATTTCCAGCTTTGAATCATGAATCGACTGTAGTTAATGGTTAAGACTGAGTTCGTCATTTCATTGAAAAATGCTCCCTTAAGTCGGTTGCTTGAATTAGCAGTAGCACTCAATTCCATACTTCTATTGTGTTTACAAATTTCAGTTAATGGTAATCTCACTTAAAGTAACATATAAAATAAACAAAGAGCAATCTTGGTTGAGAAGATCTTCTTTTAAACCGACTAACAATTAGATCCACTTATTATTATTTTTTAAAAATCTTTTTAATGTCGAATTATAATTATTCGTTTGTTGAAATTCTTGTTTTTATACCAATTAAGTGTTAGATGAAGTTATTTTATAATTAATATGACTAATAGGATGATTTGGTATTTACTTTCATTTATTGCACAAATATGAGTAAATATTTTTGCAAAGTCAGAAAACAAACAACTTGTACTAGTTTGAGAGTTTGTTGTGGTAATTAATGAAAAAGATGGGGAACCACTCACTCTTGGTGGAGTGATTTAATATGAAAAGTATAAACTTTTGGGAGAAAACAAAAATGATTTTACTAATTCTCATTCAAAACTCTTTTATTTATGCCATACTGAGGGTAATAATGTCATTATTCGAAACTCATTTATTTACATCAGAGTGAATGTGTTTAATTATGCCTGTCAAATTTATATCAATGTTTGTGTTGGATTAATAAGATTTTCACAACTTCCCAGTTGGAACCAATCTAAATGGAAGATCATTTTGGTTTAAGATGCTCTTATTTACAATTTTGGTGAGATTCCAAAGTTTTGAACTATTAATCGATCGAGGGTATTTAATAAAAAATGTATAAGTTCTTTGGATGCACATTATACACTTTAGCCTCGTTTGGTAGATATGTGATTATAAACAAATCTGACTTATTTTGAAGCAAGGGAGTTTAGATTCTGTTTTTCCCCCAAAATTAGTTTATGCTTTTAAAATAAACTGTTTTTAACACTTTTACCAAACATTAAAAAATAATTTGCTTATAAGCACACTAGGTTAAAAACTCTATCAAACAGGGCCTTAGTCACTAGAGAAAAACCTCTAAGTTTTTGCATTATATTTGTTCAAAGACCATCACTACATACTGTATAATTGAAGGGCGTGAGAAATGGTAAAAATGACTTCATTTAAAAAAATTAAATACATATTCCCTCCATCCTACAACTTTGGGCCACTCTACTTTTTCAAACTAAAATTTAGTAAACTTTAACTTTTAATATAATTTATTATATATATGATAAAAATATCACGTCAGATATTGTTAGATTCATCTTAACATCTATTCTTAAAATAATATTTTTTTGTATGGAATGAGTATGTATAGTTAGAGAGATATTGACGACAAAAATGATTATTGAAAACCGTAAAAAGTTGAGTGACCAATAGTTGTGGAACGGAGACAGTATAAGTTATGAAAAAAAACAAATTCAATAAATTTATTTGGAGTTTTATATATAAAAATAAAAACAGAATCACTGAGCTATCGACCCCTCAGAGCATTTCCAATGCAAACCTCTCTTTGAAAAACGCTTTGAAATTTTAAAATTCACCTCCAATGCAAAAGTCAGTTTAGGAGGTCAATCTGATGTGGATGACACGTGGAGTGAAGGACTCAATTAGATCTTCTGTATTAAAATGCTCATCTTGAAACCGTCAGGTTGTCAAATTACCAAATTTAGAATTTTAACTTTTAATTATTTTACGATTCCTAATTTAAATGTATAATTTGGATCCCAATTTGAATGTATTATTTAGATTCACAATATAAGCAAATTTATTCATTTAATTATATTATTTTGATTTAAAATGTTAAAATTTATATTTTAAAATTATAATCTAAAAATCAATAATATTATAGAAATATAAAAGTAAAATTTAATTTACATTAAATTTAATTAGTGTGAATTATTATTCTTAATTTTAGTTTAGCATATTTAATATTTTGGTATTATTTATTTCTAAAAGTGATATTTAAATAGTAAGTGAAATTAGTGTTTCTAATTATTAAATCTGAATTTTATTTAAAATAAATGAAACCAAATATATTATATATAAAATTATTATTGAATAATCTTTATAGGAAATAATTTCTTTCATACCAAAGTGATGTTAACTGACACTCTTGCATTAGAGTTCAAAATCTCAAAATATTTCTTAATCAATCATCTCATATACACATCATATGGAAGCCTAATAAAATATTGACAAATGTCTACTAATTTTACTCACGACCATTTAGCATTGGAGATGCTATTACTAGTGGGGGGATTTTACTGCTTCCGAGCTCTCTCTTTGATTTTTATAAATGCGTATCAACGATTAAGAGAGCGTACGAACTATTAATTGTACTGTGGTAAATGTAGAAAAACACGAAGAAGGAAAGAAGCATTAAGAGAACCTAGTTCATAAATTGTTTCCTACAGAGTTTGCTTCACTAAAGACATTGAGCACCAAGATATACATCCAATTAATTCAATAACTCGCATAAGGTTTGATGACATTATTATAGTTAGTAAATTTGACCTGATTTAAGATGGTTAGTAAATATGATATAGTCAAAGATTGTATAGAAGATCTCTAATAATCTAGTTAAAATTTGTATTATTAGGATAGAAGATCTCGTAATACAGTGTATATTTTTCCTATAAATACATATGAACAAAGAGAACTTCAATGAGAATTTAACTACCCAATTCTTATCTTCTTACATAGTATCAGAGCCATAACAAAACCATTCCTTGCTAATTGAATTTTTGGTTTCTTTACAGCAATGGCCAGCAAAAACAACCCAGTACCACAACATTTTCCACCACACCACCACAACTTGCAACCTCAAGTTTTCACTCGACTGAGTCACTTACGAACATTCGTAATTAAATACCACTCATGCTGGATCTCCACAAGGTACAATATCATATCTGGGGCGAGCTCTTCCAAATTATAACTTGTGTGACATCGATGTCTCTTCTTACCCGGATGTTGTCTCTGAAGGCAAATGGAAACAACTAGACGCTATAGGTAAACCATTGACGTTATAGTAAACCATTGTCTCTGAGCCATGGATATTGTATTCCCAACCAAATTCCACCCTTGACAAAACTTTGATCCTTAGCCTTCCGCAACTATGCAAACCATCACGACTGTTCTCGAGCACTAGTGCTCCGTCGCTTGCTGACGATTGGTGCTCTCGAGCGCCAACGTCCATTTCGCTAATATCAATGTATTGTCTCTCGCGCCGGTGCTCTATACTCTCGAGCACCAGCACTTAGTCTTCACATCGACGCCATATGAGTAACCCTAACTGTAACCATCACCACCATCAGTGTCCGCGGGATCGGGGCCATCATTACATATCTTAGTTTACTCACATAAAGGTATAAAAATGATAAAAATTCAAAACATAAGATAGTGAAATACATAATGTGATTTAATAGTCTACTAAATAAATTTAAGTCGATAGAAAATGGATGTGGCGAGGGCCGTGAGGCCCACCGGATTGCAATTTGAAGATTTGTGAGGGATTTTGAGTTTGTCAATGTAATGGGATTAATGGCCCTGAAATGGACATGGCCGATGCTGCAATTCTACCCGCCGGACTGGCTGGTTTTGTTGCTCGCAGAGGTCTTTCTCAGCGAAACAGTGACCCGAGTAAGGCCTCATGGTTTCGTTTTGGGAGAAGGATCTGGGGTTCTACTTCTGGAAGAACTTGAAGATGCCAAGAAAAGGGGAGCAACCATTTATGCAGAGTTTCTGGGAGGAAGTTTCACTTCCGACACTTATCACATCACTGAGCCTCATCCACAGGGAACCGGCGTCATCTTGTGTATGGAAAACGCTTTAGCTCAGTCCGGTGTGGCAAAAGAAGATGAGAAGTACATAAATGCACATGCTACATCCACACAAACAGGAGATCTTAAGGAGTATCAGGCCCTTGTTCATTGCTTCGGACACAACAAAGACTTACGAGTGAACTCTACGAAATCCATGATTGGGCATCTGGAGCTTTTGAAGCTGTGGCAACTGTGCAGGCTATACGCTCAGGTTGGGTGCATCCAAATATCAATCTTGAGAATCCTGAAGATGGCCGGGGTGGTTGGCCCGAAAAAAGAACAAGGTTCTGGTGTGTGATTCCCCACTGCTTCTCTAATTACCTTTCCTTTCTTCTAGTTATGTGGAGTATTAATTATAATTTAGGTCATGTACCATTCATTACTCATTAGTATGTTATGCTATCTTGTTGTATATTCATACTCTCTCTGGTCTGCAAACTTTTTTTTCAGAAGCATGTTTGACCAATGATAATTTTATCTGTGTACGATAATTGATTGTAAAATTTACTCTTTAGAAACTACACGTTACGGAGAATTTAAAGACATCTCACGTGATTTTCATTATTATGTCCAATGCCTTGTGAATTGGCTATTTAATTTTTTCCTTCAAGATTCATAAACAAGACATGAACTTTTTTTCACCATTTCAGTGCGTGGTTTTCATTTTCTCCAATTTCTTGGAGTAATATTGGTTTATGATGAGTTACAGTTAGGATAAATATTTGTTTCATTTGATGCCTGAATTTCCAGAAAAGGCCAGCTTGGTTTACCAAAAGGAAAAGGTAACAATGTTTGATGAATCCCTTCATGTGTTTGGGTTGCAAGTGATTGAAGGAGGTCATATGAATCATGGCTTCTCTTCTTACACCACAGTTTTTCAGTTCACATCAAGTGGGGAATCACACACCAGATTATAAGTTATTATAGATATGAAAATCCTGAAGTTGGCTTGCTGACAATGGTTTACTATACCATGTAGGCAAACGGAATTTGACACATCGATGGCTCCTCTTGCCGACCGCGTAAGCTCCTCCGCAGCTCGCCGCCACCACCCGCTAGGGTTTTAGTGTATTGTGTTGTTTAGATTATCTATTAAAATAAATTATGTATTGTTGTTTTTGAAGTTTCTCTTGCTATGTGTTGCATTGCTATTTTAGATATGGGTTTCGTCACTTGGTTTCCAACACCTATTTTTTTTGGATGGTGAAAATTAGTTTCTGAGTTCGGAAACTGTTTCTGGTCCTATTAAAGACGGTTATTTGAACCGCCTTCTTTTTTAAGTGATCAAAAGCGGAACCATTAAAGACACTTTGAAAGTGCCTTTAAATTCCCGATAGAACCTCCTTTATTAGGCTCCTCCTACACTAGTGAGTGTTACGTTATATCTAATGCAACATCACCTAAGGTAATAATTGTAAAATTGTTACAATACATTCCAAGTGTTACAATAACACCTAAAGTAACACTTTTACAAGTATTACCCTAGGAATACAACACTTTTTAAAATTTAGTTAACACTTATCAATATTTATGTAACACTTTTCATATGTTGAATTAACTCTTTATAGACTATTGTAACATTTTTAATAAGTGTTACAACGAAATTGTTACATTATCCTTAGTAGTCTTTAAAGAATACAATCTATTTGTTCATTATGTAAGTACTACTAGCCAGGGATATTTTTATAAGAACTTAACCAGGCAAAGAAAGTATATAAGGCAGCCACTTTGGGCTTAAGATGCGGAAAATTGAATTACTACTGAAGAATAAATTCTAACCCAGGAGTTATACGGAAGTGATTAATTTCTCAGCTATTTCGATAATATACATTTGATCTTATTTCCTTATAATTTGCAATATCAACTTCTATTTTTTTGATATAATTTTCTCCAAAAAAAAAGTAAGTGGGAAATTTCTCGCTAATCCTTAACATAATACTGGAGTGGTAATTAGTACCGCATGATGAAGCCAATCAACCAGGAAATATGGAGGAAGAATTCCGTCTAAATGACAGGTTCAACTGATTAAGGCTTTCTAGAATTACGAAGATGCTGCAGTAAAAGAAAAACGGAGAAAATAAAGTTGCAGAAAAGAAGAACAAGAATCTAGGAGAAAATAAAAAGGAAAAACAACGATGCACATATTTACCAAAGCACCCTTCGTCAACGAGATACAAAGGTAACTTATTCTTTCTAGTTCCAATAGAATAGATAAATGTGGCAGTAAATTCATTTAGTCGGTTAGGACATGAGATAGGATATGATCTATCAAGATTTTTTTTTACAAGAGTAAAGTGATAAAATAACGCTAACATTAATCTGAAAGTGTCAATATAAGCCTAACTTTATAATCCTGTGAGCCATTGACTTCAATTGTCAACACTGGTCAGATTTTATGAAAATGACAATTTGACCCCTGTTTTAAAAAAGAAAATTAAAAAACTGAAAAATCATTTTTGAGCGGCTCCAGTGAATCGTTTTTTAGCAGCTTCGGTGAATCATTTTTGGGTCTCCATTTGAAGGTGAAGTCCTCCACATTTTCTCCAATTTTTTTGAACATTTTCTCCCACTGCACCCGCTCCTCTTTTTATGCTCCCCTGTTTCTTCCCTTCATACCCCATCGCACACTCCGAATCTCAGACTCTTCAAGAACCCTTTTCTCAACACTCAATCTTTACCCCTAAAATCCACCTCAACAATCAAATTTCTACCATTTCAGCAATTAGCTCCATCGGCAGAACTCCAACCTCGCCAATATGGCCCTAAACTTCGTCAGCACAGTCACACACTGTTTTAAAGCAGTGTCTTCAGATTCCAGTGGCAAAGATGGTTCGGAGATGATACGCCACCGCCACCACCAGCGCCACCGCTTCCGGTGAATCAAAGTCGCAGTGATGATGCAGGGCAGCTTGTGTGGCTCAATGCAACAATAAGGGGTTGTGGCGGGTGGTGTGTTAAGAAATATTAATATTACTTGTAATATAAGATCATATTTCCTTTTCCTTTAGATTTTTTGTACCTCTATATAATGTACCCCAGATCATGAATACAAACACATCATTACCCTTATTTTCTACATGGTATCAAAGCCTAAAATCCTAAAACCTAAAGTCTTAAATTTTTCGTCCAATTTTTTTTGAAAATGTTGCCGTCGTTGTTCGTGCATGATCTCCACGCACCGTTGATCCGAGCTGCCTTTCTGCCCTTAAAACTATTTAAAAAATTTGGTCGCTGGTTCACCACCAGCTCGCCGATCCCCGGTGTTCCACTGATCCCCCACGAGCTGCTTCCTCGACTCCTAAAGATCCAGCTCAGCCGCACTTCTCGCCGTCCACTCAATTTGGATCACCACCAGATTTGATTTCTTCATCACTGGTCGCCACCGACGAGCCTCAGTTTTTGTGCTGCCAGCGTCACTGTTAGTGCTTCAGCTTCTACGACTTCCTGTGCTCTGTTGCTTTACGACAATTCATTTGACTCCGTCCGACCGGCGATATTGTTTGAAGCAGAGATCTCGTTTGATGACCGACAATCTCTCACTCAAGATGAACAAGGCGTGCGTGAGATACACGAGCTCCACCTACCCTTCTAGAAGCGCGTGGAGTCACGAGCGTTTGACAAAATGTGACCTCCACTCTAGAAGCGAGAGGTTCCACTCGAGGTTGCAGAGACACGTCATCCTTTCTTCTGGCGCGTGTGACCACGCGCCTGATCCCCCCTGCATTTGTTCTATCCGTACTTGTTGCCCTCTTTTCGGCAGATTTTTTATTTTTATATATTAAACAAAATATATAAACTGTGTTATGGTTTTTTCGCTGGCGTCTTCACCTTGCAGCCAGGATTTGCGGTTGCGGCCTCTGGCTCTCCTACCTGATATGATTTCAGCCCTTCTTTATTTGACGACCAATGGAGTATGACCCTTAATTTATTTAATCAGTTAAATTACTCTTCTGACCATGGGTCAGGTAAGCCTACTTGATCTTGAATTCTCGATTCGGAAGCCTAATATTACATGAGTGGTGATAAAGGTTTTCTGATATACATTGATGCTGCTACCTATTCTATTAATGTTCTACTGCCTGATGGATCTTTGTCATCTGCTGCACAATATAGTTCTTTGCATTTGGGAGATATCACTCTTACTCATGTGCTTTATATACCTACACTACGATGCCTTAAAATGTCTAGCTTTGTTTACTGAAAATTATTGCATTTTACAGAAAATAAATATGAAGACTGTGATCGACATTGGTGAACATTAGGGGGGTTATTGGCTTCGTCTGCTGGATACGCGTGTTCAGTCTCATATCCAGCAGCTAGTTTCGACATTTGCTATAGTTTCTGCATCTAATTTATGGCATAAACGTCTTGGTTATCCATCATCTACGATGTTGTCTTCTGTTCCTACTCTTGATTTTAACACAAATAATATTTCTATACTTTGCTTTGTGTGTCATAGAGCAATACAGACTAGATATAGTTTCTTTTTGAGCTCTTCGAATGCTATTTCTTTGTTTGAATTGATTCATTATGATGTTTGAGGGCCTTATAGCACACCGTCTTCTAGTGGTGCATTTTATATTTTAAGTATAGTTTATGATTATTCCCGAGCTGTTTGGGTTTATTTATTAGTTGCTAAGTCACGTGTAGCTTCTAGGTTTATAGAATTTTTTCCTTTGATCAAGAACCAGTTCGGGCGCACAGTTCTTCAAGTCGGTGCTGATAATGGTATAGAACTTATACCTTTGAGATCATAATTTTCCAAATTCGGGATCATTTGAGACATCTATGGTTGATACACCTCAGAAAAATGGTCGGGTTGCAAGCAAACATCACCATTTGTTAAATGTAGCTTGAGCTTTACGCTTTCAGGCAAATCTGCCAATTGAATTATGGGGAGAATGTGTTCTTACAGCTGCATATTTGATTAACCAGATACCAACAAAGCAACTCAATGGTCGCATGTCATTTGAGTTACTCCATGGACGCATTCCAAATTACAAGATTTTACGGGTATTTGGAGGCCTATGTTATGCCTCCTACATTCCCAGATATTGTAACAAGTTTGCTCCAAGAATTCGCCGATGTCTTTTCCTTGGGTATCCTGCCAGAAAGAAAGGACATTGACTTTACGATTTGGAATCCAGTACCTTCTTCAATAGTTGGGATGCTGATTTTTATGAAGACTAGTTTACGTACATTGTGCCATCTACCACTCCGCCATCGGCTCCTTCAGTGCATACCAGCGGCACTACCACCTCACCACCAGTATCACTATCGTCAACGCTGGACATCATCCTAATGTCGGACGTACCTCTGCCGCCGCATGAATACTCGCCCCAACTGGGGCCTCTGCTCCAGACCGTCTGCCTGCTCTACCGCTGGCTGACCCAACTCCAGACGCGCCTCACGCGCCTTCGTATATCGCCCGACATGCACCTTACGCGCCTTCTGAAGATCCATCGACTTCACCATCGCTGTCGGATGTGGCGCCTCCTCTACCTACTTCTAATCAGCCGCTTGTCTTACCGACTGCATCCCCGACACCGTATCCCATGGCCGAGATTCCTCCTCATTGACAGAGTGTTCTAGATCGCCAACCCCCTACTTATTTGGAAGATCATGTCTGCTCTGTTGCTGATATGAATACCCCTTCCCCCAATTGCTACGATCACAACTGCATCATCATAATCCTCAGGCGTTCTCTATCCTGCAACTGATTTTGTAAATTGCGATAAATTTTATAGTATGCATTCTAGGTTTTTGGGTGCAACAACTTCTAGTGCAGATCTCACTAGTTACTCTATGGCATCGAAGCATGCTCATTGGCTTGATGCTATGGCTGTTGAGATTAATTCTCTTGAGTGCAATAAGACTTGGTTTTTAGCTCCTCTACCTCTGTATAATACTGCAATTGGATGCAATTGGGTGTATTTACCAAGTTCAAGTCTGATGGTACCATTGAGCATCATAAAGTTCGTCCATCGTCAGAAAGAAGGTATTGACTATACTGAGACATTTGCAGTTGTTTTGAAGATGGTTTCGGTTTGCCTATTTTTATCTGTTGCAGTTATTCTTGGTTGGTAACTTCATCAAATGGACATGCATAATGCTTTTCTACATGTGGATTTTCATGAGGAGGTGTTTATGCGCCCTCCACCGGGTTATCCTGTGCCCCCTGGCCAGGTATGTCTTCTTCTGAAATCTCTTTATGGTCTTTGGCAAGCTCCTCACAATTGGTTTGCCCAATTAGCTCAGGCTTTATGTGAATTTAGTTTTTTAGGGTAAGGCAGATCACTCTCTATTTGCTTTTACTCTTGGCTCAGTTTCTATGCATGTACTTTTCTATGTGGATGATTTGGTCATTGTTGGTAGTTATTCGTCGCTCATCTCTGAATTCAAGAAATACTTGAGCTCTTGTTTTCATATGAAAGATCTTAATAAACTTAAGTATTTCTTGGGGATAGAGATTGCTAGAAGACCGGATGAGATGTTTCTTTCACAATGGAAATATGTCTTGGATATCTTATCTGACACAGGTTTATGGGCTTCTAAGCCGACTGATTTTCCTATAGAGAAACACCACGATCTTGCAAAAGTTGAAGGATCCCTTTATGATGATCCTGAGCAGTATCGGTGCCTAGTTGGTTGCCTCATTTAGCTTAATTACCATTACTCGTCCTGAGCTTAGCTATTCAGTTCATACACTTGCTCAATTTATGAAGTCTCCTTTTGTCCTTCACTGGCAAGCTGCGATTCAAGTTCTCCACTACTTGACGAGTCAACCTGGTTAAGGTTTATTTCTCTCTTCATATAGTTCTTTACAGTTGACTACTTATTGTGGTTCTGATTGGGCTACATGCCCTATTACACGGAACTCTATTTCTTGGTACTTTGTGATGATTGGTGATTCTTCGATTTAATAGAAGACCAAGAAGCAACTTACCGTTTCTCATTCTTTTGCTAAAGTGGTTTATCTTGACATGGATGTTACTTGTTAATTATTGTGGCTTAAGTCTTTGCTTCGAGACTTAGGTGTTGTGCTTTCTGCTCCTATGCGACTGTTCTGTGACAGTAAATTGGCTCTTCATATTGCGGTAAATCCAGTGTTCCATGAACGTAACAAGCATATAGAGGTTGATTGCCATTTCGTTCGTGATCTTGTACACCTTGGTACTGTTGTTACTCATCATAACCGCACTTCTGATCAACCTGCAGACTTGTTCACTAAAGCTCTTGGACAGAATCAGCTTCATTCACTACTTGGCAAGTTGGACATTTCTGATTCCCATTCTCCAACTTGAGGAACGGTGTTAAGGAATATAAATATTACTTGTAATTGTAATTAGATCATATTTCCTTTTCCTTTAGATCTTTTATACCTCTATATAATATACCTCGGATCATGAATACATACACATCGTTACCCTTATTTTCTACATGGTATCAGAGCCTAAAATCCTAAAACCTAAAATCCTAAATTTTCCAAATTCGGCAGAAAATTTAGGACTGTTTGCCTGCTCTATTTCCGGCCGACCTAGTGCGTCGTCGTCTATCGCCTGATACATGCCTCATGAGCCCCCAGAATGTAGTCACGGTGATGATGCAGGGCAACTTGTCTGTCTCAATGCAAAAATAAGGGGTTGTGGTGGGAGGTGGTAGAGAGAAGAGGGGGTGGTGACAGAGAGAAGAGGTGGCGGTAGGTGGTGGAGAGAAGAGTGGGGGGTGACGGAGAGAAGAATGGGTGATGGTGGGAGGTGGTAGGTGGTGGTTGGGTAAGGGTGGATTTTG
>JAULKM010028557.1:0-29973 GCA_032355605.1 Rubia tinctorum | reverse complement strand
TCCCTCTTCTTTGTGGACGACCCCGACTTGCCAATCTATCTACTTAGTTGTATTTAGTGAGCAAATTGGGCTTAAAAATAGTATCTTTGAGAGGTACGACGACGACCTCCCAGTTTGCAAAATCTTCCTCCTAATCAATGAACAAATAGGCTCATCTTTTACCCCATTTCATCCGGCTCTCTTAGAGTATGAACCAGAATTTTGGGATCGGTAAATTGACTCACTTGATTCAGTGATAGTTCATATTTTTTTAATCAATTTTCACATTCAAACCATTATGAATAAGAGAACGTAATATAAGTTATTGAGTCAAATATTTCGTGCAGATATCGTTGCAGTTTTGTGGGAGGGAAATATTTAGGACCATTGTACGCACAATATTTCTAGGGATGTGAAATTTGTAAACATTAACCTATTTTTATATTAAGTGATACGATTAATATAATATTGTTATTCTTTTATTTGTCAAATTTTCACATTTACAAATTCTCAAGGAGTGAAACTACTGGAATTTCCAAAATGAATCAAATTCTCAATGCATTCTCCGAGCCTATTTCATGCCTGTCCGCTCAATGCACAATATTTCAAGAGGAGAAAAAAATACAAATCATCCAACTGTTTTATATTAAGTTTATTTAATTTTTAAGTTAGATTCAAATTTTATATTTTAAGATCTACTCCTTCCCTCTCTTATTAGGATCTGATGAACTAGGCCTTCTACTCTCACATTAGATAAATCCATTAGTAAAAGTTATTCATAACATAATACCCAAAAATAGATGATTGAATATCAATATGTCCACAGTCTAAATAGATTACATTATAGTATGTTATTGAATGTCCTATATTAATGTACGTCCTGTTCTTATTCTTGATGTGCTCCAGCAAATGCTTCTTCCCCTTCTAGAAGAACTTACTGGCCAACACCCATGCATTTGGATCAATCTTCTTAAACATCTACAGTATATCAAATTACAACACCGAAAGTTGTATAAGTGTGTACATAAATAAAACCCTTTTTCTACATGATAATAAAAATATAAATACTTTAATCTCGATTTAGGTCAGAGGTTTACGAAAATAAACATAGAAAACATGCACACATACTGTTTGTATATAGGTTCTTACATAGGAGTTAATTTTTCATAGAAAATGAGAAAATTGTTCTGCTTGAAATGCCTGGGAAAAAATCCTCAAAAAATAGTGGCTATCCTATATTATAAACTTGCAGCCATTTCTTGGGCTCGCAAGATCATCTAAAATTTTGTACAGTTTGTTTAGGAACGGGAGTGGTCTCAGTATGTCAATGATTCCTCCATTGCTTCCACTGCCAAGACTCGTAATTACGGCTTCGTATCCACCATTATCCATGGATAAATGGAAATTTAAAAAGCAAACTGGGAGTGAGAGTTAGTTAAGGTATTTAAGGAAGCATCTAAAGCTAATATATTATAAGGATTCAAATTGTTGCTAAAGTCATGCAGTGAATGTAATCAATGAACTTTATCACTTGCATCCACAATTAATCTGAGAGACATATATGCTTCCTAATTTAGATTAATGAATGTCTAATAGTAAAAATCTTCCCTGCAGATTGTAGAACTCGCTACTTCCGTTGATACCGTTGCCGGAACTAGGATTTGCAAAGGCTTCCTCCTCGTCGATGAAGATCAAAGGCTCGTCTTTCAACACATTTCATCTAGCTCTCTAAAAGTATGAACCTGTATTTCAAATGGGTAAATTGACTCACTTGATTCAGTGATAGTTCTTGTTTTAACAATTTTCACATTTCAACAATTCTCAATGAGTGAATGTACTATAAGTTATTGAGTCGAATATTTCGTGCATATTTCGTTACAGTTTTGTGGGAGGGAAATATTAAGGGACTAGTGTATGCACAATATTTCTTGGGATCCAAAATTCGTAAACATTAACTTATTTTTATATTAAGTGATACAATTAGTTTAATATTTTTGTTCTTTTATTTTGTCAAAGTTTCACATTTCAAAATTCTCAAGGAGTGAAATTACAGGAACTTAAAAAATGAATCGAATTCTTAGTGCATATAAGAGCCTATTTTATACCCGTCCGCTCAATGAACAATATTTCCAGGGGAGAACAATTATATATCCTCCAATTGTTTTCTGTTAAGTTTATTTATTTTTTTAAGTTAGATTCGAATTTTATATTTTAAGAGACACTCTTTACCTCTCTTATTAGGATCCGATGAACTAGGTCTTCTACTCTGACATTAGATAATAAATCTATTAGTAAAGGTTATTCATAATATAATACCCAAAAATAGATGATTGATTACAAATATGTCCACAGTCGTAATAGATTACATTATAGTACGTTATTGAATGTCCAATATTAATGTACATCCTGTTCTTGTTCTTGATGTGCCCCAACTAACGTTTCTTCCCCTTTTGGAAGAATTTACTGCCCAACACCCATGCATTTGGATTAATTTTCTTAAACACATATAGTATATCAAATTACAACAACAAAAGTTTTATAAGTGTATAAGTAAATAAAACCCTCTTTTCTGCAGGATACTAAAACATTAAATACTTTAATCTCGAGTTAGTTCAGAGGTTTATGAAAATAAACATAGAAAACATGTACACACTGTTTATATATAGGTTCTTACATAGGAGTTAATTTCTCAAAGAAAACGAGAAAAATCGTTCTACCTGAAATTCATGGGAAGAAGATCCTCAAAGAAATAGTGGATATCCTATGTTATAATGTTGCAGCCATTGCTTGGGCACCATAAAATGAAGGAGTTCATCATGGTATCATCTCCAATTTCGTACATTTTTTTAGGAACGGGAGTGGGCTCAGTACGTCACTGATTCCTCCGTTGGTGCCACTGCCCAAACTCGTAACTATGGCTTCGCATCCACCGTTTTCCATGGATAACTGGAAATTACAAAAGAACATTGGGGATTTAAATAAGTGTCAAAAGCTAATATATTATAAGGATTCAAATTATTGCTGAAATCATGCAGTGAATGTAATCAATGAACTTTATCACTTGCAACAACAATTAATATGAGAGACATATATGCTTCCTAATTTAGATTAAAATATATCAATATTAAAGATCTTCCCTGCAGATTGTAGAACTCGCCGCTTCCGTTGATACCACTGCCGAAACTAAGATTTGCAAAAGCTTCCTTCTCGTCGATGAACATCAAAGGCTCGTCTTTTACCACATTTCATCTAGCTCTCTAAGATTATGAACTAGAATTTTGGGATGGGTAAATTGACTTAGTTGATTCTGTGATATTTCTTGTTTTTATTAATTTTCACATTTCAATGGTTCTCAATAAGTGAAAGAACTATAAGTTATTGAGTCAAATATTTCGTGCATATTTCATTACAATTTTGTGAGAGGGAAATATTTTGAGACCGTTGTACGCACTCTATTTCTAGGATTTCAAAAATTGTAAACACTAACCTATTTTTATATTAAGTTATACAAATAATTTAATATTTTTGTAGTTTTATTTGTCAAATTTTCACATTTCAAAATTCTCAAGGTGTGAAACTACTTGAAATATCAAAATGGATCGAATTCTCAGTGGATTCTCAAAGCCTATTTTATGCACATATGCTCAATGCACAATATTTCCAGGGGCAAAAAATTACAAATCCTCCAACTTTTTTACATTAAGTTTATTTAATTTTTAAGTTAGTGTTTAATTTTATATGTTAAGAGCTGCTCCTTACCTCTTTTATTAGAATCCAATGAGCTAGACCTTCTCCTCTGACATTAGATCATAAATCCATTAGTAAAAGTCATTTATGACATAATACTTGAAAATAGATGAATGATTACAAATAAGTCAACAACTTCAATAGGTTACATTATAGTTTATTAATGAATGTCCTATATTAATGTACGTCATGTTCTTGTTTTTGTTCTTGTTGTGCCTCAGCAAATGCTTTTCCTCTTTTTTAAGAACTTAGTGCCCAACACCCATGTATTTGGATCAATATTCTTAAACACCTATAGTATATCAAATTACAACACCAAAAGTTGTATAAGTGTATAAATAAATAAAACCCTTTTTTCTGTAGGATACTAAAACTTTTATATACTCTAATCTCAAGTTAGTTCAGATGTTTACAAAAATAAACATTGAAAACATGCACACACAATGTTTATATATAAGTTCATACATAGGAGGTTATTTCTAAAAGAAAATGAGAAAAAATTGTTGTGCCAGAAATGCATGGGAAGAATATCCTCCAAGAAATAGTGGCAATCCTAAAGTATAAAGTTGCAGGCATGCACAACCTCTATGATATGATTGAGTTCATTGAGGAATCATCTATAATTTCGTACATTTTGTTTAGGAACGGGAGTGTGCTCAGTACATCACTGATTCCTCCGTTGCTGTCACTGCCCGGACTCATAACTACGGCTTCGTATCTACCATTATCCATGGATAAAAGGAAATTACCGAAGCAGATTGGGGGTGAGAATTAGTTAAGGGATATAAGGAAGCATCCAAAGCTAATATATTATAACCATCCAAAGCATGCAGTGAATGTAATCAATGAACTTTATCCCTTGCATCCAAACGTAATATGAGAGATATATATGCTTCGTAATTTAGATTAATGAATATCTAATATTAAAGATCTTCCCTACAGATTTTTGAACTCGCAACTTCCGTTGATGCCACTACTGGAACTAAGATTTACAGAAGCTTTCTCCTTCATCGATGAAGATCTAGGGCTCGTCTTTCAACACATTTCATCCTGCTCTCTAAGAGTCTGAAATGGAATTTAGGGATGAGTAAATTTACTCACTTGATTTATTGATATTTCTTGTTTTAAAATGTTTCAAATTTCAACAATTCTCAATAAGTGAACATAATGTAAGTTATTGAGTCAAATAATTCGTGCAAATTTCGTTGCAGTTTTGTGGGAGGAAAATATTAAGGGACCTTTGTAAGCACTATATTTCTTGGGATCCAAAATTCCTAATCATTAACTTATTTTTATATTAAGTGATACGATTAATTTAATATTTTTGTTCTTATATTTGCTAAGTTTTCACATTTCAAAATTCTCAAGGAATGAAACTATCGGAAATTCCAAAATGAATCGAATTCTCAATGCATACTAAGAGCCTATTTTATGCTCGTCTGCTCAATGCACAATATTTCCAGGGACAAAAAATTATAAATCCTCCGAGTATTTTCTATTAATTTTATTTAATCTTTAGGTTATATTCGAATTTTTTATTTTAGAAGCCACTTGTTACCTCTCTTATTAGGATCCGATAAACTAGGTCTTCTACTCAGACGTTAGATCATAAATCAATTAGGAAAAGTTATTCATAATATAATAACGTAAAATAGATTAATTATTACAAATATGTCCACAGTCTCAATAGATTACATTATACTACGTTATTGAATGTCCAATATTAATGTACGTCCTGTTCTTGTTCTTGATGTGCCCCAGCAAATGCTTCTTCCCCTTTTGGAAGAACTTACTGCAAAACACTTGGATCAATCTTCTTGAACGCCTATAGTATATCAAATTTCAACAACAAAAGTTTTATAAGTGTATAAGTAAATAAAACCCTTTTTCAGCAGGATACTAAAATTTTAAATACTTTAATCTCGAGTTAGTTCAGAGGTTTACGAACATAAACATAGAAAACATGCACACACACTGTTTATATATAGGATCTTACATAAGAGTTAATTTCTTATAGAAACAGGAAAAATCGTTCTGCGTGAATTGCATGAGAAGAATATCCCAAAGAAATTGTGGCTATCCGATATTATAATGTTGCAACCATTGCTTGGGCTTCATGAAATGATAGAGTTCATCGTGGGATCATCCACAATTTCGTACATTTTGTTTAGGAACGGTAGTGGGCTCAGTACGTCACTGATTCCTCCATTGCTGCCACTGCCCAGACTCGTAACTACGACTTCGTATCCACCATTATCCATGGATAAATGGAAATTACTGAAGCAGGCTGGGTGTGAGAATTAGTTAAGGGATTTAAGGAAGCATCCAAACCTAATATATTATAAGGATTCAAATTATTGTTGAAGTCATGCAGTGAATGTAATCAATGAACTTTATCACTTGCAACCACAATTAATCTGAGAGAGATATATGCTTCCTAATTTAGATTAAAATATACCAATATTAAAGATCTTCCTTACATATTTTAGAACTTGCCGCTTCCGTTGATGGCCTTTCCGGAACTAAGATTTGCAAAACCTTCCTCCTTGTTGATGAACATCAAAGGCTCATCTTTTACCACAGTTCATCTGGCTCTCTAAAAGTATGAACCAGAATTTTGGGATGGGTAAATTGACTGACTTGATTCAGTGATAGTTCTTGTTTTTTAAATCAATTTTCACATTTCAACAATTCTCAATAAGTGAACGTACTATAAGTTATTGAGTCGATTGAGTCGAATATTTCTGGCAGATTTCATTGCAATTTTGTGGGAGGGAAATATTTAGGGACCATTGTACGCACTATATTTATAGGGATATAAAAATCGTAAACATTAACCTATTTTTATATTAAGTGATACAATTTATTTAATATTTTTGTTCTTTTATTTGTGAAATTCACATTTCAAAATTTTCACGGAGTGAAAATACTGGAAATTCCAAAATGAACCGAATTCTCAATGGAATCTCAGAGCCTATTTTATGGATGTCCACTCAATGCACAATATTTCCAGGGGCAAAAATTACAAATCCTCCAAGTGTTTTATATTAAGTTTTTCTAATTTGTAAGTTAGAGTCGAATTATATATTTTAAGAGCCACTCCTTACCTCTCTTATTAGGCTCCGATGAACTAGGCCTTCTCCTCTTACATTAAATCATAAACCCATTACTAAAATTTATTCATGACATAATACCCAAAAATAGTTTTTTGATTACAAATAGGTCCACGGCTTCAAAATATTACATTATAGTTTATTATTGAATGTCCAATATTAATGTACATCATGTTTTTTTCTTGATGTTCCTCATCAAATGCTTCTTCCCCTTTTAGAAGAACTTACTGCCCAACACCCATGCATTTAGATCAATCTTCTTAAAAACCTATAGTATATCAAATTACAACACCAAAAGTTGTATAAGTGTATAAATAAATAAAAACCCCTTTTCCGCACGATACTAAAACTTCAAATACTGTAATCTCGAGTTAGTTCAGAGGTTTACGAAAATAAACATAGAAAACACGCACACACGCTGTTTATATATAGGTTCTTACATAGGAGTTGATTTCTCAAGGAAAACGAGAAAAATTGTTGTTCCTGAAATGCATGGAAAGAAGATCTTTAAAGAAATAGTGGTGATCCTAAATTGTAAGGTTGTAGCCATTGCTTGGGCTCCATGAAATGATGGAGTACATCGCGGGAATGTCTACAATTTTGTACCTTTTTTAGGAATGGGAGTTGGCCCATAACATCACTTATTCCTCCGTTGTCGCTTCTACCTAAACTCGTAACTGCGGCTTCGTATCCACCGTTATCCATGGATAAATGGAAATTACTAAAGCAGACTGTGGGAGAGAATTAGTTAAGGGATTTAAGGAAGCATCCAAACCTAATATATTATAAGGATTCAAATTATTAGTGAAGTCATGTAGTGAATGTAATAAATGAACTTTATCACTTGCATCCAAAATTAATCTAAGAGACATATTGTAGAACTCGCCGCTTCCGTTGATGGCGCTGCCGAAACTAAGATTTGAAAAAGCTTCCTCCTCGTCGATGAAGATCAAATGCTCTTCTTTCACCACATTTAATCCGACTCTCTAAGAGTATGAACTGGAATTTTGGGATGGGTAAATTGACTCACTTGATTTAGTGATAGTTCTTGTTTTATCAATTTTCACATTTCAACAATTCTCAATAAGTGAACGTACTATTAATTATTCAGTTGAATATTTTGTGCAGATTTCGTTTCAGTTTTGTCGGTGGGAAAAATTAAGGGACCATTGAAAGCACAATATTTCTAGGGATCTCAAATTCGTAAACATTAAATTATTTTTATATTAAGTGATACGATTAATTTAATTTTTTCTTCTTTTATTTGTTAAATTTTCACATATCAAAATTCTCAAGGAGTGAAACTACTGGAAATTCCAAAATAAATTGAATTCTTCGTGCATACTCAGAGCCTTTTTTATGCACGTCCGCTCAATGCACAATATTTCCAAAGGCAAAAAGTTAAAAATCAGTCAACTGTTTTACATTAAGTTTATTTAATTTTTTATTTATATTTGAATTTTATATTTTGAGAGCCACTCTTTACCTCTCTTATTAGGATTTGATAAACTAGGCCTTCTACTCTGACATTAGATAAAAAATCCATTAGTGAAATTTATTCATAACATAATACCCAAAAATTGATGATCGATTACAAATATGTCCACAATCTCAATAGATTACATTATAGTACATTATTGAATGTCCAATATTAATGTACGTCCAGTTATTGTTCTTGATGTGCTCCAGCAAATGCTTCTTCCCCTTTTGGAAGAACTTACTGTCCAACACCCATGCATTTGGGTCAATCTTCTTAAACACCTATAGTATATAATATTTAAACAAAAATAGTTTCATAAGTGTATAAGTAAATAAAACCCTATTTTCTTCAGGATACTAAAACTTTAAATACTTTAATCTCTAGTTAGTTCAGAGGTTTACGAAAATAAACATAGAAAACATGCACACACACTGTTTATATATAGGTTCTTACATAAGAGTTAATTTCTCGTAGAAAGCAAGAAAAATTGTTATGCCTGAAATGCATGGGAAGAAGATCCCAAAGAAATAGTGGCAATCTTAAATTATAAAGCTGTAGCCATTGCTCTAGCTCCAAGAAATGATGGAGTTCATCGCGGGATCATCTACAATTTCGTACATTTTGTTTTGGAATGGTAGTAGGCTCAGTACGTCACTGATTCCTCCGTTGATGCCACTGCCTAGACTCGTAACTACGACTTCGTATCCAGCGTTATCCAGGGATAAATGGAAATTACTGAAGCAGACTGGGGGTGAGAGTTAGTTAAGGGATTTAAGGAAGCATCCAAAGCTAATATATTATGAGGATTCAAATTATTGTTGAAGTCATGCAGTGAATGTAATCAATGAACTCTATTATTTGCATCCATAATTAATCTGAGGGACATATATGTTTCCTAAATTAGATTAAAATATACCAATACTAAAGATTTTCCATGCACATTGTAGAAGTCGCCGTTTCCATTGGTGCCGCTGCTGGAACTAAGATTTGCAAAAGCTTCCTTCTCGTCGATGAAGATCAAAGACTCGTCCTTAACCACATTTAATCCGGCCCTCTAAGAGTATGAACCAGAATGTTTGGATGGGTAAATTGACTCACTTGATTCAGTGATATTTCTTGTTTTATCAATTTTAACATTTCGACAATTCTCAATAAGTGAACGTACTATACGTTATTGAGTAGAATATTTCGTGCATATTTCGTCGCAGTTTTGTGGGAAAGAAAAATTAAAGGACAATATTTCTAGGGATAAAAAATTCCTAGACATTAACCTATTTTTATATTAAGTGATACGATTAATTTATTATTTTTGTTCTCTTATTTGTTAAATTTTAACATTTCAAAATTCTAAAGGAGTGAGACTACAAAAAATTCTAAAATGAATCAAATTCTCCGTTCATACTCAGAGCCTATTTTATGCACGTCCGCTCAATGCACAATATTTCCAGGGAAAAAAATTACAAATCAATCAACTGTTTATATTGATTTTATTTTATTTTAGAGTTAGATTCAAATTTTATATTTTAAGATCCACTACTTACCTCTCTTATTAGGATCCGATGAACTAGTCCTTCTCCTCTGACATTAGATCATAAAGCCATCAGTAAAAGTTATTCATGACATAATACCCAAAAATAGAATATTGATTACAAATAGGTCCACAGTGTCAATAGATTACATTATAGTATGTTATTGAATGTCCATTATTAATGTACATCCTGTTATTGTTCTTGATGTGCCTCAGCAAATGTTTCTTACCCTTTTGGAAGAAGTTACTGCCCAACACCCATACATTTGGATTAATTTTCTTAAACACCTTTAGTATATCAAATTATAACACCAAATGTTGTATAACTGTAAAAATAAATAAAGCCCTCTATTCTACAGGATACTAGAACTTTAAATTCTTTAATCTCGATTTGGTTTCGAGGTTTACGAAAATAAAAATAGAAAACATGCACTCACACTGTTTATATATAGTTTCTTAAGTAGGAGTTGAATACACACTGAAAATGAGAAAAATCGTTGTGCCTGAAATACATGGGATATATATCCTCAAAGAAATTGTGGCAATCCTAAATTATAAAGCTGCAGCCATTTCTTGGGTTCCATGAAATTATGGAGTTCATCACTGGATCATCTAAAATTTTGTACATTTTGTTTAGGAATGAGAGTGGGCTGAGTACGTCACTAATTCCTCTGTTGCTGGCGCTGCCTAAACTCGTAACTGTGGCTTCATATCCATCGTGTTCCATGGATAATTGGAAATTACTGAAGTAGACTGGGGGTGAGAATTAGTTAAGGGATTTAAGGAAGCATCCGAAGCTATTATATTATAAGGATTCAAATTATTGCTGAAGTCATGCAGTGAATGTAATTAATGAACTTTATCACTTGCATCCATAATTAATCTGACAGACATATATGCTTCCTAATTTAGATTAAGAAAATACCAATATTAAAGATCTTCCCTGAAAATTGTAGAACTCGCCACTTTCGTTGATGCCACTGCCGGAACCAAGATTTACGAAAGATTCCTCCTCGTCGATTAACATCAAAGGCTCATCTTCACCACATTTCATCCGGCTCTCTAAGAGTATGAACCAGAATTTTGGGAAGGGTAAATTGGCTCACTTGATTCAGTGATAGTTCTTGTTTTATCAATTTTCATATTTCAACAATTCTAAATAAGTGAACATACTATAAGTTAATGGGTCAAATATTTTGTGCACATTTCGTTGCAGTTTTGTGTGTGGGAAAAATTAGGGGACCACTGAACACACAATATTTCTAGGGATCCAAATTCGTAAACATTAACTGATTTTTATATTAAGTGATACGATTAATTTAGTATTTTTGTTTTTTTTTCTTTTAAATTATGACATTTCAAATTTCTCAAGGAGTGAAACTACTGGAAATTTCAAAATGAATTGAATCCTCCGTGCACACATAGAGCCTATTCTATTCACGTCCACTCAATACACAATATTTCCAGGGGAAAATATTTAAAATCATTCAACTTTTTATATAAAGTTTATTATATTTTTAAGTTAGATTCGAATTTTTTATTTTAAGAGCCACTCCTTACTTCTCTTATTAGGATCCGATGAACAAGTCCTTCTCCTCTGACATTATATCATAAAGCCATTAGTAAAATTTATTCATGACAGAATACCCAAAAATAGATTATTGATTACAAATAGGTCCACAATATAAATAGATTACATTATAGTACGTTACAGAATGTCCAATATTAATGTACCTCCTGTTTTTTTTCTTGATGTGCCTCAGCAATTGCTTCTTCACCTTTTGGAAGAACAAGCTGCCCAACACCCGTGCATTTGGATCAATTTTTTTAAACACCTATAGTATATCCAAATACAATACCAAAAGTTTTATAAGTGTATAAATAAATAAAGCCCTCTTTTCTGCATGATACTAAAACTTTAAATCCTTTAATCTCAAGTGAGTTCAGAGGTTTACAAAAATAAACATAGAAAACACGCACACACAATGTTTATATATAGGTTCTGACATAGGAGTTGATTTCTCACTGAAAACGAGAAAAATCATTGTGCCTGAAATGCATGGGAAGAAGATCCTCTAAGAAATAGTGGCGATCCTAAATTATAAAGCTCCAGCTGTTGCTTGGGCTCAATGAAATGATGGAGTTCATCTCGGGATCATTTACATTTTCGTACATTTTGTTTAGGAACGAGAGTGGGCTTAGTACATCACTGATTCCTCCGTTGCTGTCGCTTCCCAGACTTGTAATTGCAGCTTCGTATCCACCGTATCCATGGATAAATGAAAATTACTGAAGCATGCTAGGGGTGAGAATTGGTTAAGGAATTTAAGGAAGCATCCAAAGCTAATATATTATAAGGATTCAAATTAGTTTTGAAGTCATGCAGTGAAAGTAATTAATGAACTTTATCACTTGCATCCACAATTCATTTGAGAGACATATATGCTTCCTCATTTAGATTTAAAAACTACCAGTATTAATGATTTTCCCTGCAGATTCTAGAACTTGCCGCTTCCGTCGAAGCCGCTGCCAGAACTAAGATTTGCACAAGCTTTCTCCTCGTCGATGAAGATAAAAGGATCGTCTTTCACCACATTTCACCTGGCTCTCTAAGAGTATGAACCAGAATTTTGGGATGGGTAAATTGACTCACTTCATTCAGTGATAATTCTTGTTTTATCAATTTTCACAATTCTACAATTCTCAATAAGTGAACGTACTATAAGTTATCGGGTCAAATATTTCGTGCAGATTTAGTTCAGTTTATTGGGAAGGAAAAATTAAGGGAACGTTTAACGCACAATACTTCTAGGGATCCGAAATTCGAAAACATTGACCTATTTTTTATATTAAGTGATATGATTAAATTAATATTTTTGTAATTTTATTTGTTAAATTTTCACATTTTAAAATTCTGAAGGAGAGATACTACTGGATATTTCAAAATGAATCTAAATCTCAGTGCATACTTAGAGCCTATTTTACGCACGTCCGCTTAATGCACAATATTTCCAGGGTCAAAAAATTACAAATCATTCAATTTTTTATATTAAGTTTATTTAATTTTTAAGTCAGATTCGAACTATATATTTTAAAAGCCACTCCTTACCTCTCTTATCAGGATCCGATGAACTAGGCCTTCTCCTCTGACATTAGATCACAAAATCCATTAGTAAAAGTTATTCATGACATAATAGTCAAAAATAGATTATTGATTACAAATAGGTCCACAGTCTCAATAGATTACATTATAGTACGTTATTGAATTTCCAATACTATTGTACGTCCTGTTCTTGTTCTTGATGTGCCTCAGCAAATGCTTCTTCCCCTTTTGGAAGAACTTACTGCCCAACACTCATGCATTTGGATCCATCTTATTGAACCCATATAGTATATTAAATTACAACACCAAAAGCAGACTGGGGTGATTACTAGTTAAGGGATTTAAGGAAGCATCCTAACCTAAAATATTATAAGGATTCAAATTATAGCTAAAGTCATACGGTGAATGTAATCAATGAACTATATCACTTGCATACACAAATAATCTGAGAGACATATATGCTTCCTAATTTAGATTTAAAAATACCTATAATAAATATTTTCCCTGCACATTGTAGAACTCGCCGCTTCCGTTGATGCCGATGCCGAAACTGAGATTTGCAAAAGCCTTCTCCTCGTCAATGAAGATCAAAGGCTCGTCTTTCACCACACTCCATCATGTTCTCTAGGAGTATGAATCGGAATTTTAGATGGGTAAATTGGCTCACTTGATTTAGTGATATTTCCTGTTTTTATCAATTTTCACATTTCAACAATTCTAAACAAGTGAACGTACTCTAAGTTATTGGGTCGAATAGTTCGTGCAGATATCGTTCCAAATGTGTGTTTGGAAAAAAATTAAGGGACTGGTAAACGCACAATATTTCGAGTGATCCAAATTTGTAAACATTAAACTATTTTAATATTAAGTGATACGATTAATTTAATATTTTTGTTATTTTATTTGTGAAATTTTCACATTTCAAAATTCTAAAGGAGTGAAACTACTTGAAATTCCAAAATGAATCGAATTCACTGTGCATACTCAAAGCCTATAGTATGCACGTCTGCTTAATGCACAAAATTTCTAGGGGCAAAAAATTAAAAATCATTCAACTGTCTTAAATTAAGTTTATTTAATTTTTAAGTTAAATTAAATTTTTATATTTTAAAAGCCACTCCTTTCCTCTCTTATTTGGATCTGATGAACTAGACTATCTCCTCTGACATTAGATCATAAAGCCATTAGTAAAAGTTATTCATGACATAATACCCAAAAATAGGTGATTACAAATATGTCCACAGTCTAAATAGATTACATTATAGTACGTTATTGAATGTCTAATATTAATGTACGTCATGTTCTTATTCTTGATGTGCCCTTGCAAATGCTTTTTCCCCTTTTGGTAGGACTTACTGCCCAACACCCATGCATTTGGATCAATCTTCTTAAACACCTATAGTATATCAAATTACAACAGCAAAAGTTGTACAAGTGTATAAATAAATAAAACCCTCTTTTCTGCAGAATACTAAAACTTTAAATACTTTAAGCTCGAGTTAGTTCAGAGTTTTATGAAAATAAACATCAAAAATACGCAAACACACTTTTTATAAATAGGTTCTTACGTAGGAGATGATTTTTATAGAAAACGAGAAAAATCGTTGTGCTTGAAATGCATGGGAAAAAAATCCTCAAAAAATAGTGGCGATCCTAAATTATAAAGCTGCTGCCACTTTCAGGGCTCCATGAAATGATGTAGTTCATCGTGGGATCATCTGCAGTTTTGTCCATTTTGTTTAGGAACGGGAGTGGGCTCAGAACGTCACTGATTCTTCCGTTGCTACCTCTGCCCTTACTTGTCACTTCAGCTTCTTATCAATCATTATCCACGGATAAATGGAAATTAATGAAGTAGACTGGGGTGAGAATTAGTTAAGGGATTTAAGGAAGCATCCACAACTAATATATTATAAGGATTCAAATTATGGCTGAAGTCATGCAGTGAATGTAGTCAACGAACTTTATCACTTGAATCCACAATTCATTTGAGAGACATACATCCTAATTTAGATTAAAAATAGCAATATTAAAGATATTCCCTGCATATTATAGAACTCGCCGCTTCCGTAGAAGCTGCTACCGAAACTAAGATTTGCAAAAGCTTCCTCCTCGTCAATGAAGATTAGAGGCTCGTGTTTCACCACATTTCTTCCGGCTCTCTAAGAGTATGAACCGGAATTTAGGGATGGGTAATTTGACTCACTTGATTCAGTGATAGTTCTTGTTCTATCAATTTTCACATTTCATTAATTCTCAATAAGTGAACGTACTACAAGTTATTGAGTCGAATATTTCGTGCAGATTTCGTTCAGTTTATTGGAAGGGAAAAATTGAGGGACCGTTTAACGCACAATACTTCTAGGGATCCGAAATTCAAAAACATTGACCTATTTTTATATTAAGTTATACGATTAAATTAATATTTTTTACTTTTTTTGTTAAATTTTCACATTTCAAAATTCTCAAGGAGAGAACCTACTGGATATTCCAAAATGAATCAAATTCTCCGTGCATACTCAGAGCCTATTTTATGCACGTCCGCTAAATGCACAATATTTCCAGAGGTAAGAAATTACAAATTTTTTAACTATTTTATATTAAGTTTATTTAATTTTAAAGTTAGATTTGAATTTTACATTTTGAAACCCACTCCTTACCTCTCTTATCAGGATCAAATGAACTAGGCCTTCTCCTCTAACATTTGATCATAAAGACATTAGTAAAAGTTATTCATGACATAATACTCAAAAATAGATTATTGATTAAAAATAGGTTTACAGTCTCAATAGATTACATTATTGTAAGTTATTGAAAGTCCAAAACTATTGTACGTCCTGTTCTTG
Source organism: Rubia tinctorum (assembly GCA_032355605.1). Taxonomy (NCBI): domain Eukaryota; kingdom Viridiplantae; phylum Streptophyta; class Magnoliopsida; order Gentianales; family Rubiaceae; genus Rubia; species Rubia tinctorum. Next base: position 14,177 of record JAULKM010028557.1, on the reverse strand, counting down.
TTTTTGATGTGCCTCAGCAAATGCTTCTTCCCCTTATGGAAGAACTTATTGCCCAACACCCATGCATTTTGATGAATCTTCTTAAACACCTATAGTATATCAAATTACTACACCAGAAACAGACTGGGGGTGAGAACTTGTTAAGGGATTTAAGGAAGCATCCTAAGCTAAAATATTATAAGGATTCAAATTGTTGCTAAAGTCATACGGTGAATATAATCAATGAATTTTATCACTTGTATACACAATTAATATGTGAGACATATATGCTTCCAAATATATATATATATATATATATAAATACCAACATTAAAGATCTTCCCTGCAGATTGTAGAACTCGCCGCTTCCATTGATACCGCTGCCGGAACTAAGATTTACAAAAGCTTCCTCCTCGTTGATGGAGATCAAAGGCTCGTATTTCACCATATTTCATCATGCTCTCTAAGAGTATGAACCGAAATTTGGGGAAGGGTAAATTGGCTCACTTGATTCAGTGATAGTTCCTGTTTTATCAATTATCACATTTCAACAATTCTCAATAAGTGAACCCAGTCTAAGTTATTGGGTCGAATATTTCATGCAGATATCATTGCAATTTTGTGTGTGGGGAAAATTAAGGGACCGTTGAACGCATAATATTTCTACTGATCCAAATTCGTAAACATTAACCTATTTTTATATTAAGTGATACGATTAATTTAATATTTTTGTTCTTTTATTTAATAAATTTTCACGTTTCAAAATTCTCAAGGAGTGAAACTACTGGAAATTCAAAAATGAATCGAATTCACCGTGCATACTCAGAGCCTATATTATGCACGTCAGCTCATTGCACAATATTTCCAGAAGAAAAAATTAAAATCATTTAACAGTTTTATATTAAGTTTATTTAAATTTAAATTTAAATTCGAATTATATATTTTAAAAGCCACTCCTTTCCTCTCTTATTAGGATCCAATGAACTAGGCCTTCTCCTCTGACATTAGATCATTACGCCATTAGTAAAAGTTATTCATGACATAATACCCAAAAATAGATTATTTATTACAAATAGGTCCATAGTCTCAATAGATTACATTACAGTAAATTATTGAATGTCCAATATTAATGTACGTCCTGTTCTTGTTCTTGATGTGCCTCAGCAAATGCTCCTTCCGCTTTTGAAAGAACTTACTGCACAACACCCTTGCATTTGGATCATTCTTCTTAAACACCTTTAGTAAAACAAATTATGACACCAAAAGTGGAATAACTATAAAATTAATAAATAAAACCCTCTTTTCTGTAGGTTACTAAATCTTTAAATACTTTAATCTCGAGTTAGTTCAGAGGTTTACGAAAATAAACATAGAAAACACGCTCACACACTGTTTATATTTAGGTTCTTATATAGGAGTTGATTTCTCACAGAAAATGAGAAAAATCATTGTGCCTGAAATTCATGGGAAAAATCCGCAAAGAAATAGTGGCGATCCTAAATTATAAAGCTTTGGATATTTCTTGGGCTCCATGAAATGATGAAGTTCATCGTGGGATCGTCTGCAATTTCTCTCCGTTTTTTAAAGAATGAGAGTGGGCTCAGAACGTCACTGATTCCTCCGTTGCTGCCACTCCCCAGACTCATAACTGCGGCTTCGTATCCACCGTTATCCATGGATAAATGGAAATTACTGAATTAGACTGGGGGTGAGAACTAGTTAAGGGACTTAAGGAAGCATCCAAACCTAATATATTAAAGGATTCAAATTATTGCTGAAGTCATGCAGTGAATGTAGTCAACAAACTTTATCACTTGCACCCACAATTCAGTTGAGAGACATGCTTCCTAATTTAGATTAAAAAAATACTAATATTAAAGATCTTCCCTGAAAATTGTAGAACTCGCTGCTTCTGTAGATTCAGCTGCTGAAAGTAAGATTTGCAATTGCTTCCTCCTCGTCAGTGAAGATCAGAGGCTTGTGTTTTACCACATTTCATTCGGCTCTCTAAGAGTATGAACCGGAATTATAAGATAAGTAAATTGACTCACTTGATTCAGTGATAGTTCTTGTGTTATCAATTTTCACATTTCAACAATTCTCAATAAGTTAACGTAATATAAGTTAATGGGTCGAATATTTCATGTAGATTTTGTTGCAGCTTTGTGTGTGTGAAAAATTAAGGGACTGTTGAACGTACAATATTTCAAGCGATCCAAATTAATAAACATTAACCTATATTTACATTAAGTGATACAATTAATTTAATATTTTTGTTCTTTTATTTGTGAAATTTTGACATTTTAAAATTTTCAAGGAGTGAAACTACTAGAAATTCCAAATTAAATTGAATTCTCCGTGCATACTCAGAGCTTATTTTATTCACGTCCGCTCAATGCACAATATTTCTAGGTGGAAAAAATTACAAATCATTCAACTATTTTATATTAAGTTTATTTAATTTTTAAATCAGATTCGAATTTTATATTTTAAAAGCCACTCCTTACCTCTCTTACTTGGATCCGATGAACTAGGCCTTCTCATCTGACGTTAGATCATAAATCCATTAGTAAAAGTTATTCATGAAATAATACCCAAAAATAGATTATTTATTAGAAATAGGTCCACAATCCCAATAGATTACATTATAGTACGTCATTGAATGTCCAATATTAATGGCCGTCTCGTTCTCTATCTTGATGTTCCTCAACAAATGCTTCTTCCCCTTTTGGAAGAACTTACTGCCCAACACCCATGCATTTGGATCAATCTTCTTAAACACCTACAGTATATCAAATTACAATATCAAAAGTTGTATAAATGTATATATAAATAAAACCCTCTTTTCCGCAAGATAGTAAAACTTTCAATACTTAAATCTCGAGTTAGGTCAGAGGTTTATGAAAATAAACATAGAATACATGCTCACACACTTTTGATCTATAGGATGTTACATAGGCGTTGATTTCTCACAGAAAACGAGAGAAATCATTATGCCCAAAATGCATGGGAAGAAGATCCTCATATAAATAGTGGCGATCCTAAATTATAAAGCTGCAACAATAACTTTGGATCCATGAAATGATGGAGTTCATCGCGGGGTCATCTGCAATTTGGTCCATTTTATTTAGGAACGGGAGTGAGCTCAGAACGTCACTGATTCTTCCGTTGCTACCGCTGCCCTGACTCGTCACTTTTGCTTCATATAAACCATTATCCATGGATAAATGGAAATTAATGAAGTAGATTGGGGGTGAGAATTAGTTAAGGGATTTAAGGAAGCATCCAAAACTAATATATTATAAGGATTCAAATTATTGCTGAAGTTATGCAGTGAATGTAGTCAATGAACTTTATCACTTGTATCCACAATTCATCTGAGAAACATGCATCCTAATTTAGATTAAAAAATAGCAATATTAAATATCTTCCCTGCATATTGTAGAACTCGCCGCTTCCGTAGAAGATACTGCCAAAACTAAGATTTGCAAAAGCTTCCTCCTCGGCAATGAAGATCAGAGGATCGTGTTTCACCACATTTCATCCGGCTCTCTAAGAGTATAACCCGGAATTTAGGGATGGGTAATTTGACTCACTTGATTTAGTGACAGTTCTTGTTCTATCAATTTTCACATTTAATTAATTCTCAATAAGTGAACGTACTACAAGTTATTGAGTCGAATATTTCGTACAGATTTCATTCAGTTTATTGGGAGGGAAAAATTGAGGGACTGTTTAACGCACAATACTTCTAGGGATCCGAAATTCAAAAATATTGACCTATTTTTATATTAAGTGATACGATTAAATTAATATTTTTTTACTTTTTTTGTTAAATTTTCACATTTCAAAATTCTCGAGAGAACCTACTGGATATTTCAAAGTGAATCAAATTCTCCGTGCATACTCAGAGCCTATTTTATGCACGTTCGCTGAATGCACAATATTTCCAGAGGTAAAAAATTACCAATCATTCAACTGTTTTATATTAAGTTTAATTAATTTTAAAGTCCTATTCGAATTTTACATTTTAAAACCCACTCCTTACCTCTCTTATCAGGATCAAAATAACTAGGCCTTCTCCTCTAACATTTCATCATAAAGACATTAGTAAAAGTTATTCATGACATAATACCCAAAAATAGATTATTGATTACAAATAGGTTCACAGTCTCAATAGATTACATTATTGTACGTTATTGAAAATCCAAAACTATTGTACGTCCTGTTCTTGTTTTTGATGTGCCTCAGCAAATGTTTCTTCCCCTTTTGGAAGAACTTATTGCCCAACACCCATGCATTTTGATGAATCTTCTTAAACATCTATAATCTATCAAATTACTACCCCAAAAGCAGACTAGGGGTGAGAACTAGTTAAGGGATTTAAGGAAGCATCCTAAGCTAATATATTATAAGGATTCAAATTATTACTGAAGTCATACAGTGAATGTAATCAATGAACTTTATCACTTGAATACACAATTAATCTGGGAGGCATATATGCTTCCTAATTTATATATAAAAATACCAACATTAAATATCTTCCCTGCAGATTGTAGAACTTGCCGCTTTCATTGATACCGCTGCCGGAACTAAGATTTGCAAAAGCTTTCTCCTCGTCGATGAAAATCAAAGGCTCGTATTTCACCACATTTCATCATGCTCGCTAAGAGTATGAACCGGAATTTGGGGAAGGGTAAATTGGCTCACTTGATTCAGTGATAGTTCATGTTTTATCAATTTTCACATTTCAACAATTCTCAATAAGTGAACGTACTCTATGTTATTGGGTCAAATATTTCATGCAGATATCGTTGCAATTTTGTGTGTGGGAAAAATTAAGGGACCGTTGAACACACAATATTTCTAGTGATCCAAATTCGTAAACATTAACCTATTTTTATATTAAGTGATAAGATTAATTTAACATTTTGTTCTTTTATTTGTTAAATCACATTTCAAAATTCTCAAGGAGTGAAACAACTAGAAATTCCAAAATGAATCAAATTCACCGTGCATACTCAGTGCCTATATTATGCACATCTGCTCAATGCACAATATTTCCGGGGGAAAATTTTAAATCATTCAACAATTTTATATTAAGTTTATCTAATTTTTAATTTAAATGAGAATTATATATTTTAAAAGCCACTCCTTTCCTCTCTTATTAGGATCCGGTGAACTAGGCCTTCTCCTACGACATTAGATCATAAAACCATTAGTAAAAGTTATTCATGACATAATACCCAAAAATAGATTATTGATTACAAATAGGTCCATAGTCTCAATAGATTACATTATAGTAAATTATTGAATGTCCAATATTAATGTACTTCCTGTTCTTGTTCTTGATGTGCCCCAGCAAACGCTCCTTCCTCTTTTGAAAGAACTTACTGCCCAACACCCATGCATTTGGATCAATTTTCTTAAACACCTATAGTATATTAAATCATGACACCAAAAGTTTAATAAGTATATAAATAAATAAATAAAACCCTTTTTCTGTAGTTTATTAAAACTTTAAATACTTTAATCTCGAGGTAATTCAGAGGTTTACGAAAATAAACAGAGAAAACTTGCTCACACACTATTTATATTTAGGTTCTTATATAGGAGTTGATTTCTCACAGAAAACGAGAAAAATTGTTGTGCCTGAAATTCTTGGGGAAAAATCCTCTAAAGAATTAGTCGCGATCCTAAATTATAAAGCAGCGGACATTTCTTGGGCTCCATGAAATGATGGAGTTCATCGTGGGATCGTCTGCAATTTCTCTCAGTTTTTTTTAAGAATGGGAGTGGGCTCAGAATGCCACTGCCCAGACTCATAACTGCGGCTTCGTATCCACCATTATCCATGGATAAATGGAAATTACTAAAGTAAACTGGGGGTGAGAATTAGTTAAGGGACTTAAGGAAGCATCCAAAGCTAATATATTATATGGATTCAAATTATTGCTGAAGTCATGCAGTGAATGTAGTCAATGAACTTTATCACTTGCACCCACAATTCAGTTGAGAGACATGCTTCCTAATTTAGATTAAAAAAAATACTAATATTAAAGATCTTCCCTGCAAATTGTAGAACTCGGTGCTTCCTTAGAAGCCGCTGCTGAAACTAAGATTTGAAATTGCTTCCTCCTCGTCAATGAAGATCAGAGGCTCGTGTTTCGCCACATTTCAGTCGGCTTTCAAAGAGTATGAACCGGAATATTAGGATTGGTAAATTGACTCCCTTGATACAATGATAGTTCTTGTTTTTATCAATTTTCACATTTCAACAATTCTCAATAAGTGAATGTAATATAAGTTAATGGGTTGAATATGTCATGTAGATTTCGTTGCAGTTTTGTGTGTGGGAAAAATTAAGGGACCGTTGAACGTACAATATTTCGAGTGATCCAAATTCCTAAACATTAACCTATATTTACATTAAGTGATACGATTAATTTAATATTTTTGTTCTTTTATTTGTGAAATTTTCACATTTTAAAATTTTCAAGGAGTGAAACTACTGGAAATTCCAAATTGAATCGAATTCTCCGTGCATACTCAAATATTATTTTATTCACGTCCGCCCAATGCACAATATTTCAGGGTGAAAAAAATTACAAATCATTCAACTTTTTTATGTTAAGTTTATTTAATTTTTAAGTCAGATTCGCAATTTATATTTTAAAAGCCACTCCTTACCTCTCTTACTTGGATCCGATGAACTAGGCCTTCTCCTCTGACGTTAGATCATAAAGCTATTAGTAAAATTTATTCATGACATAATACCCAAAAATAGATTATTGATTACAAATAGGTCCACAATCTCAATAGATTACATTATAGTACGTCATTGAATGTCCAATATTAATGTTCGTCCCTTTCTTTATCTTAATGTTCCTCAACAAATGCTTCTTCCCCTTTTGGAAGAACTTACTGCCGAACACCCATGCATTTGGATCAATCTTCTTAAACACCTATAGTATATCAAATTACAACACCAAAAGTTGTATAAATGTATAAATAAATAAACCCTCTTTTTTTGTAGGATACTAAAACTTTAAATACTTTAATCTCGAGCTAGTTCAGAGGTTTACGAAAATAAACATAGAAAACATGCACACACACAGTTTATATATAGGATCTTACATAGGAGTTGATTTCTCACAGAATACGAGAAAATTCGTTGTGCCCAAAATGTATGGGAAAAAATCCTCAAATAAATAGTGGCGATCCTAAATTATAAAGCTGCAACCATTGATTGGGTTTCTTGAAATGATGGATTTTATTGCGGGGTCATTTTCAATTGCGTACATTTTTTTTAGAAACGGGAGTGGGATCCGTACGTCACTGATTCCTCTATTGCTGTCACTGTCCTGATCGTATTGCGGCTTCGTATCCACCGTTATCACTAGATAAATGGAAATTATTGAAGCAGACTAGGAGTGAGAACTAGTTAAGGGATTTAAGGAATCATCCAAACTAATTATTATAAGGATTCAAATTTTTGCTGAAGTTATGAGTGAATGTAATCAATGAACTTTATCACTTGCATCCACAATTAAGCTTAGAGACATATAAGCATCCTAATTTAGATTTTTTAAAAAATACCAAAATTAATGATCTTCCCTGCAGATTGTAGAAATCACCGCTTCCATTGATGCAGCTACCGGAACTAAGATTTACAAAAGCTTCCACCTCGTCGATGAAGGGAGTTGATTTCTCATAGAAAAAAAGAAAAATCATTGTGCCTGAAATGCATGGGAGTGGGCTCAGTACGTCACAAATTCCTCCATTGTTGTCGCTGCCCAGAATCATAAATGCGGCTTCGTATCCACCATTATCAATGGATAAATAGAGATTACTCAAGCAGAGAAGGGATGATAATTAGTTAAAGGATTTAAGGAAGAATCCAAAGCTAATATATTATAAATATTCAAATTATTGCTGAAGCCATGCAGTGAATGTAATCATTGAACTTTATCATTTGCATCCACAATTCATCAGAAAGACATAAATGCTTCCTAATTTAGATTAAAAAATAAACAATATTATATATCATTCATAAAGATTGTAGAACTTCCGTTGAAGCCGCTGCCGAAACTAAGATTTGCAAAAGCTTCCTCCTCGTCAATGAAGATCAAACACTCGTCTTTCACCACATTTCATCCGGCTCTATAAGAGTATGAGCCAGAATTTTGTGACGGGTAAATTGACTCACTAGATTCAGTGATAGTTCTTATTTTATCAATTTTCACATTTTAATATTTCTCAATAATTTAACGTACTAAAAGTTATTGAGTTGAATATTTTGTGCAAATTTCGTTGTAGTTTTGTGGGAAAGTAAAATTAAGGGACCGTTGAACGCACAATTTTTCTAGGGATCCAAAATTCATAAACATTAAAATATTTTTGCATTAAATGATACGATTAATTTAATGTTTCTGTTAGTTTATCTGTCAAATTTTCACATTTCAAAAGTCTCAAGGATTGAAACTGCTGGAAATTACAAATTGAATCGAAATCTTCGTGCATAATCAAAGCGTATTTTATGCACGTCCGCTCAATGTACAATATTTCCAGGGGCAAAAAATTACAAATCATTCAACTGTTTTATATTAGGTTTATTTTATTTTTAAGTCAAATTTGGATTATATATTTTAAGAGCCACTCCTTACCTCTCTTAATAGGATCCAATGAACTAGGCCTTCTCCTCTGACATTAGTTCATAAAGCCATTAGTAAAAGTTATTCATGACATAATACCCAAAAATTGATTATTGATTACAAATAAGTCCACAGTCTCAATAAATTATATTATAGTACGTTATTGAATGTCCAATATTAATGTATCATCCTGTTATTGTTCTTGATGTTCCTCAGCAAATGCTTCTTCCCCTTTTGTTAGAACTTACTGCCCAAAACCAATTCATTTGGATCAATCTTCTAAAACACCTATACTATATCAAATTACAACACCAAAATTTGTATAAGTTTATAAATAAATAAAAATATCTTTTTGTAGGATACTAAAACATTAAATACTTCAATATCGAGTTAGTTAAGAGGTTTAGGTAAATTAAACATAGAAAACATGCACAAACACTGTTTATATAGATTCTTAAATAAGAGTTGGATTTTCACAGAAAACGAAAAAAATCGTTGTGTCTGAAATGTATAGGAAGAAGATCCTCAAAGAAATGGCGGTGATCCTAAATTACAAAGATGCAGCCATTGCTAGGGCTCAATGAAATGATGGAGTTCATCGCGGGATCGCCTAAAATTTCGTACATTTTGTTTAGGAACGGGAGTGGGCTCAGTACATCGTTGATTCCTCCGTTGCGGCCGCTGCCCAGACTCATAACTGCGGCTTTATATCCACTGTTATCCATTGATATTTGGAAATTACTAAAGCAGAACTAAGCTGAGAATTAGTTAAGGAATTTAAGGAAGCATCCAAAGCTAATATATTATAAGGATTCAAATTATTGTGAAGTCATGTAGTGAATGTAATCAATAAACTTTATCATTTGCATCCACAATTCATCAGAAAGACATATATGCTTCCTAATTTAGATTTAAAAAATAACAATATTAAATATCTTCCATAAAGATTGTAGAACTCACCACTTCTGTTGAAGCCGCTAACAAAATTATGATTTGCAAAAGCTTCCTCCTCGTCAGTGAAGATCAAACGCTCGGCTTTCACCAAATTTTATCCCGCTCTATAAGAGTATGAGCCGGAATTTTGTGATGGGTAAAGCGACTCACTAGATTCAGTGATAGTTCTTGTTTTATCAATTTTCACATTTCAATATTTCTCAACAATTGAACGTACTATAAGTTATTGAGTCGAACATTTTGTGCAGATTTCGTTGCACTTTTGTGGGAAAGTAAAATTAAGGGACCGTTGAACGCACAATATTTCCAGGGATCCAAAATTCATAAACATTAACCTATTTTTACATTAAGTGATACGATTAATTTAATGTTTCTGTTATTTTGTTTGTCAAATTTTCATATTTCAAAATTCTGAAGGAGTGAAACTACTGGAAATTACAAAATGAATCTAATTATGCGGGCATACTCAGAGTGTATTTTGTGCACGACTGCTCAATGCACAATATTTCCAGGGGTAAAAATTTATAAATCATTTAACTATTTTATATTGGTTTTATTTAATTTTTAAGTCAGATTCGAATTTTATATTTTAAGGGCCACTCCTTACCTCTCTTATTAGGATCCAATGAACTAGGCCTTCTCCTCTGACATTAGTTCATACCATTAGTAAAAGTTATTCTTGACATAATGCCCAAAAATTGATTATTGATTACAAATAGGTCAACAATCTCAATAAATTACATTATAGTACATTATTGAATGTCCAATATTAATGTACGTCCTGTTATTGTTCTTGACGTGCCTCATCAAATGCTTCTTACCATTTTGGAAGAACTTACTGCCCAAAACCAATTCATTTGGTTCAATCTTCCAATAAATATATTATATATCAAATTACAACACCAAAATTTGTATAAGTGTATAAATAAATGAAACCCTCTTTTTTTAGGACATTAAAACATTAAATACTTCAATCTCGAGTTAGTTCAGAGGTTTACGTAAAATAAACATAGAAAACATACACACACATTGTTTATATATAGGTTCTTAAATAGGAGTTGATTTCTCACAGAAAATGAGAAAAATTGTTGTGCCTGAAATGTATAGGAAGAAGATCCTCAAAGAAATAGTGGCGATCCTAAATTACAAAGATGCAGCCATTGTTTGGGCTCCATGAAATGATGGAGTTCATCGCGGGATCGCCTAATTTTTTTTTACTTTTTCCTTAGGAACGGGAGTGAGCTCAGTACATCACTAATTTCTCCATTGCTGCCGCTGCCCAGACTCATAGCTACGGCTTTGTATCCACCATTATCCATGGATATATGGAAATTACTAAAGCAGAATTAGGGTGAGAATTAGTTAAGATTTTTAAGGAAGCATCCAAAGCTAATTTAATATTAGGATTCAAATTATTGCTCAAGTCATGCAGTGAATGTAATCAATGAACTTTATCATTTGCATCCAAAATTAATCGGAGTAAATTATATGCTTCCTAATTTAGATTTAAAAATAACAATATTAAAGATCTTCCAAAAAGATTGTAGAACTCGCTGCTTCCTTTGAAGCCACTACCGAAACTAAGATTTGCAATAGCTTCCTCCTCGTCAATGAAGATCAAACGCTCGTCTTTCACCACATTTCATCCGACTCTATAAGTGTATGAGGCGGAATTTTTTTATGGGTAAATTGTCTCACTAGATTCAGTGATAGTTCTTGTTTTATCAATTTTCACATTTCAATATTTCTTAATAATTGAACGTACTATAAGTTATTGAGTCGAATATTTCGTGCAGATTTCGTTGCAGTTTTATGGGAAGGTAAAATTAAGGGACCGTTGAACACACAATATTTCTAGGGATCCAAAATTCATAAACATTAACCTATTTTTACATTAAGTGATACGACTAATTTAATGTTTCTGTTATTTTATTTGTCAAATTTTCACATTTCAAAAGTCTCAAGGAGTGAAACTACTGGAAATTACAAAATGAATCGAATTCTCCGTGGATACTCATAGCGTATTTTATGCACGTCCGCTCAATACACAATATTTCCAGGGAGAAAATTACAAATCATTCAATTGTTTTATATTAGGTTTATTTAATTATTAAGTCAGAATCGAATTTTATATTTTAAGAGCCACTCCTTACCTCTCTTTTTAGAATCCAATTAACTAGGTCTTCTCCTCTGACATTAGTTCATTAAGCCATCAGTAAAAGTTATTCATGACATAATGGCCAAAAATTCATTATTGATTACAAATAGGTCTACAGTCTCAAAAAATTACATTATTGTACGTTATTGAATGTCCAATATTAATGTACGCCCGGTTATTATTCTTGATGTGCCTTAGCAAATGCTTCTTCCCCTTTTGGAAGAACTTACTGCGCAAAACCAATTCATTTGGATCAATCTTCTAAGACACCTATAGTATATCAAATTACAACATCAAATTTTGTATAAGTATATAAATAAATAAAATTATCTTTTTGTAGGATACTAAAACATTAAATACTTCAATATCAAGTTATTTTAGAGGTTTACGTAAAATAAACATAGAAAACACGCACACACACTGTTTATATATAGATTCTTAAATAGGAGTTGATTTCTCATAGAAAACGATAAAAAATGTCGTGTCTGAAATATATGGGAAGATGATCCTCAAAGAAATAGTGGCAATCCTAAATTAAAAAGATGCAGCCATTGCTTGGGCTCCATGAAATGATGAAGTTCATCGCGGGATCGCCTAAAATTTCGTACATTTAGTTTAGGAACGGGAGTGGGCTTAGTACATCACTGATTCCTCCGTTGATACCGCTGCCCAGACTCTTAACTGCGGCTTTGTATCCACCGTTATCCATGGATATATGGAAATTACTAAAGCAGAATTAAGGTAAGAATTAGTTATGGGATTTAAGGAAGCATCCAAAGCTAATATATTATAAGGATTTAAATTATTGTTGAAGTCATGCAGTGAATGTAATGAATGAAATTTATCATTGGCATCCACAATTCATCAGATATATATATATACGCTTCCTAATTTAGATTAAAAATAAAAATATTAAATATCTTCCATAAAGATTGTAGAACTCGCAGCTGTCGAAACTAAGATTTACAAAAGCTTCCTCCTCGTCAACGAAGATTAGACACTCGTCTTTCACCATATTTCATCCGGCTCTATAAGAGTATGAGCCGTAATTTTGTGATGACTAAATTGACTCACTAGATTCAGTGATAGTTCTTGTTTTATCAATTTCCACATTTCAATATTTCTCAATAATTGAACGTACTATAAGTTATTGAGTCGAATATTTCGTGAAGATTTCGTTGCAGTTTTGTGGGAAGGTAAAATTAAGGGACCGTTGAATGCACAATATTTCTAGGGATCCAAAATTCATAAACATTAACAAATTTTTACAATAGGTGTTATGATTAATTTAATGTTTCTGTTATTTTATTTTTCAAATTTTCATATTTTAAAGTCTCAAGGAGTGAAACTACTGGAAATTAGAAAATGAATCGAATTCTTTGTGCATACTCAGAGCGTATTTTATGCACGTCCGCTCAAAGAACAATATTTCCAGGGGCAAAATATTAAAAATCATTCAACTATTTTATATTAGGTTTATTTAATTTTTAAGTCAGATTTGAATTATATATTTTAAGGGCCACTCCTTACCTCTCTTATTAGGATCCAATGAACTAGGCCTTCCCCTCTAACATTAGTTCATAAAGCCATTAGTAAAAGTTATTCATAACATAATGCCCAAAAATTGATTATTGATTACAAATAGGTCCACAATCTCAATAAATTACATTATAGTACGTTATTGAATGTCCAATATTAATGTACATCATGTTATTGTTCTTGACGTGCCTCAGCAAATGCTTCTTCCCATTTTGGAAGAACTTGCTGCCCAAAACCAATTCATTTGGATCAATCTTCTAAGACACCTACAGTATATCAAATTACAACACAAAAATTTGTATAAGTGTACAAATAAATAAAACCCTCTTTTTTTAGGATACTAAAACATTAAATACTTCAATCTCGAGTTAGTTCAGAGGTTTACGTCAAATAAACATAGAAAACATACACACACACTGTTTATATACAGGATCTTAAATAGGAGTTGATTTCTTACAGAAAACGAGAAAAATCGTTGTGCCTTAAATGTATAGGAAGAAGATCCTCAAAGAAATAGTGGTGATCCTAAATTACAAAGATGCAGCCATTGCTTGGGCTCCATGAAATGATGGAGTTCATTGCGGGATCTCCTAATATTTAGTACATTTTGTTTAGGAACGGGAGTGGGCTTAGTACATCATTGATTCCTCCGTTGCTGCCGCTGCCTAGACTTCTAAGTGTGGCTTTGTATCCACCAATATCCATGGATATATGGAAATTACTAAAGCAGAATTAAGGTGAGAATTAGTTAAGGGATTTAAGGAAGCATCCAAATCTAATATATTATAAGGATTTAAATTATTGGTGAAGTCATGAAGTGAATGTAATCAATGAACTTTATCATTTGCATCTACAATTAATCTGAGAGACATATAAGCTTCCTAATTTAGATT
>JAULKM010028548.1:0-13782 GCA_032355605.1 Rubia tinctorum | reverse complement strand
CGCTGCGATTCGTGCATTTATTTGAGTGGTGCGAGATTCTCAAATAAATAAATATCCGATTTTCCGCAATCCAGAGTTTTCGCAAGGAGATTCATATAGGGTATTTTAGTCATTTTAGTATTTCATCATTGCTGGAATTGAGAGGGTCAATACTGAAATAAGTATTTTGGGTATATCGACACAAATTTTTAGAAAGTTAGGGTTAGATTGACACATACAATAATTAATTAAGTTATATTGGCATTTATGGGATTGCAGAGTTATATTGACACTTTCAATTTAAACTCAGGATTATAAATGCAAATAACCCAATAATATTCTCATATGTATAATAATACTCCGCCCGTCTCGTAAAAAATTATAAAATTACTTTTAACTCACTCTTTTAGGTGAATTGATGTGTCGAGATGTAAGTGTGAATAGAAATAAATATTTTGAAAAAGTAGCAGGTTCAATTTAAAAGTTATTGAAATTAAAGTGGACACTGTGAGAATTTAAAAAAGCATTTTACATGATTTTTAAAATGAACTAATAAAAAAAAGTGTCGGCTCATGGATTACATTATATTCGTAAAATCAGATAAGTTTGAACAAGTAAATAATAATCTACCACATTAATTTAAAAATAAATTAGCACCCATTTTCATGTATCTTTTAAAAAAAAATATTTCCAACTTGATGAATGTGTAGCACTAAGTCTTATTTTAATCGATCTAAAATTTTGGCAGGAACTGTAATGCAAATATTTATTAACATTTTAATTGAGATGAAATTCTTTTAAAGCTGCAAAAATTTTTTTGTTGCTGTAGAAATAGCTCTGCATAAAATTTAGACAGTCTCACAACATACCATCTCCAATGTGCAGATAAAAGATAAACATGAATTTGACTCGTCATTTATTATTCTGCTACACCGTGTACTTCATTCACGCAACTTTTGATGTCCCCATCTCAACCTACTCTCTGATTCTCTTTCTTCTTCCATTGCCATGGAAACCCTAGAGCTATGAACCAATAATTCACGATCAACGAAAATGAATGGTTAGCAGAAAGGTCATCTCAGCTGTTTTGCTTCCCCCATTTTGGGCTAAAAAATTCAGTTACTTTCGCATTCTCAGAAGAAAAAAAAAGCTACCAAATCCACACTATTTCCCCATACATTTTCTTAGTATTTGCTCAAACTAAGAAACTCCCCTCTTACCATATATATATATCCCCCACTCTTCTTTCATTTCACCAGTCTCCCATCAATCTCTTCTTTGGTCCCATCCCTTCAAACAAATACAGTAGGGTAAATCTTCTGATCCATCATTCACGGATCTCCAAACTTTTCCCCTCTTCTTAGCTCAGTTCGTTTTCCATGCCCCTTTTTTGCCCTATATATGCAACAACATCAAATGATCTGAAACCCTAGTCAAAACCTTCCCCACACCTGAAAGATAAAGAAAATTATTGGAGTTGCTCTGGGTACATGGATCCGTTTGCGGATATGCAAGCGTCTCCGATGTCGGAGAACGCGTGCAGCCTAACCGCCGGCATCTCGTCATCCTCCGCCGGAACTTCTTCCTCATCACCGGCTTCGGTCACGCCGAGCCGGTACGAGAACCAGAAGCGCCGCGACTGGAACACCTTCGGGCAGTACCTCAAGAACCACCGGCCGCCGCTCGCGCTTTCCCGGTGCAGCGGCGCCCATGTCCTCGAGTTCCTACGGTACCTAGACCAGTTCGGAAAGACTAAGGTTCACACTCCGATATGCCCTTTCTACGGACACCCTAACCCTCCGGTGCCGTGCCCGTGCCCTCTGAAGCAGGCGTGGGGGAGTTTGGACGCCCTCATCGGGAGGCTCCGGGCGGCGTTTGAGGAAAACGGCGGCCGGCCGGAGGCGAATCCGTTCGGAGCTCGAGCGGTGAGGCTGTATTTACGCGAAGTCCGCGATCTGCAGTCGAAAGCGAGAGGGATCAGTTACGAGAAGAAGAAACGCAAGCGTCCGACGTCGGGGCCGCAGCAGTTGCCGGCGCCGGGGATGCCCCTCCTGGGCCCACCTTCATCTTCAGGTGAAGCTTAAGAGCCATTCATTATAATCTTAATCTTCTTCTAACCGGTGATTATAGCCTGTCTGTAATAATTGTGCTCAAATTAAGGATCTTTAATGGATCATTAGGGTTAGTTACTCTGTTATGCAGGAAATCTTATGTTGTACTACTGGTTTATGAAAATGTTGTCTACTATATCTGTTTTAAAATGTGAATGTTTTGGTGTTTTGAATCTGTTGATGCAAAGTGTTACAGTTTCAGTTGTTGGAAGTGCAGCTTAAAGTTGAGACATTAATGGATGTACTAGCACGCCTAAATGCTATTTATGAGTCAGATAATATATCTATTCTCTCGCAATATTTGCATTTATATTTTTTTGACACTATTCATTATTAAAGTTGGGTCAGTATTATCACATACTCCATTGGTCTCAGTATTATTATTTTTGCTTATTTTCCGTTTTGAAAGTCAACGACATCAATATTTAACTATTAATTAATGTCTTCTTATACGTGTGAAAAAAATTCAGAAAAATTATAGTTTCAAAATACATATTATTATGAATCGAGCAACATATAATATGAAAATAGTTTTACATATATCATAATAAAAATTAATGGTCGAAATTGGATTAGTTTGACTTTCAAAAGTCAAATTAAGCAATAAATAATGGGATTGAGAGAGTATAATATTGTTGAATTCATTGTAGCAAGCAATTTCCAAATATTAATTTTTATTTACTGTTATTATACGTATGTAAATATGTTAATGATCAAATATGTTTCTTGAATAACATATAATAATTGCAATTCAAAAGTATACTCTCTCCGTCCTTGAAGTAATGACCTATTTATTTTTTCACGATCATGTTTGACCGTTAATATCTCTAACTACATATATCAAATTTGCATAACAAATTGATATTTAGAAAATATATGTTAAGATAAATTCAACAATATCTTACCTGATATATTTATTACATATATATTTATTTATATTTATGGTCAACGTTTATCAAATTTGAGTTTGAAAAAGTAAATGTGTCATTACTGGTGGGACGGTGGGAGTATATATTTGGTACATCGTAGATTTATTTGATTTCCCACTAGTTATAATATCGTATCTGTTATATTTGAAATCACATATATTTTGTGTTAAATAAAACAGGCGGGGAGGTCGTGCGCAGATCAGAGATGATCTTTCACTTTTCTATAAACTTTTTTTGGCGTATGTTATTATGTAATTTTAGTTACATATAATAATATAAATTTATGATATAAAAAAGAATCCGTCTTTTGAAAGACGGTTTTTCATAAGTTATGGAAAAACCAAGGTTTAAAGTGCAAATTAGAAGAAATCAAGATAAAATTTTTGGGTTGCATTAATCGGGTCGTAAACTTATGACTACTCTACATTGCATAATACAATTCTAATCTTGCAACTAAAACATTTTTTTTCCTATAATTTTAATTCAACTCCGTCTTTACATGTGTCTATGGAAAGACGCTATTTCCCAATAATTTGCCAAAAAATATAAATCTTGTTATATTTGATACGGAATGTGTGTTGTCATTTGTATGTTAGGTTAATGTGATGGTTTATTCTATTTCAGTTTGTTTTCAATTGTCGCACTTTCTTTCACAATAAAAGGTAAACATTTCTCATCTAATTATTAAACTTTTACTGTAAACATTTATTTATTTTCATGGATTTCAATTCACCTAAATAACAACACCTACAACCACAATAGCAAATATAAGAAAACAAATGAAGTACTCTTCTTTCCGTTGAAGTCGCAATCTGACTATTCATCGAGTGCAACTTTCTACTAATTTTGATTATATAATTAAACTGATGTATATATAAATATCATTATGTGGAAGTACATATAGAAAATTGAATTGATCAGAGAAAGGCAAAATTAGTGGTTGAAATCAATCAAAACTTTATACATTAATATAATAATAAATGTCAAATAAATAAAATTATTTCTAAATTACAAGTGTGTCATTAAAAGAGAAATAGAAGGAATTTTCAGTAATAAATGTGTAAGTATGTACTCCTTTTGTTTTGTTATTTATGACACACTTTTATAAATAGATATTTTCTTTTATTTGACACCCTTTCCATTCTTGACAAGATTTCTTCAATTTCGTCCACTCATTCTATTTTTTACTTTCTATTTCATCCACTCATTTTCTTCACCTAAATCCTAACAGCTAAAACTATGATGCTATAAATAGAAAATCGGAGGGAGTATGACAAATTTCTATTACATTGTTCTTTCATCTGACAATTTTAAATTATTGTGTTACTCCCACTGTCACGGTCGGTACAGTATGAACATTGTGTTACCATTTAGAAAGAGGTAAATATACTCCCTCCTCTCCGATTTTTAAATATTGACACATTTTTTTGTTTGATATTTTAATATTGACATTTTTTTGGCAAAATTAAGATTAATATCATCTGCTCAATTTACTTTTTACTCACCCTATACATTGTCCTTCACTCATTTTACTTTTTTTATTTAAAAAAATGCTCCTTGATTGAAAGCCAATATATTGAGACCACAGAGAGTATGAACTTAAGGGGAAAAATGAAAATCAATGGGAAATTTTGTTTGTGCTATGATAAATTGCATATATTTTTTCAAAGAAGAGAAAAATAAAATACAACAATAACAGCTAACAATATTACTACGTAAGACGACTTTTACAGCTTTAACCTATTGTAATTTTTTAAATTTGACTAAAAAGACACTTTTAAGCTAGTGTTGCCTTTTAGATCTTAATTAATTAATGTATCTTGAGCTGATCGGTTACTTTTTGTATCCTACAATTTTTTTTAATATACAAACTTTATAATTTGTTCGATTATTAGTATTTTAGTTATATATCTTAAATATAATGACTAAATATTTAAAACGTACATTTTCGATTAATAATTTTATTATTTATTCATTGATTGAATCTTGTGAAATTACATGCTAGGTTATGCACATAATCAGGTAGCTAGTGTGTGTATACATATATATATACACACATTTATATATACATACATATACATATATGTATGTATACATATATGTATGTATATGTACAACTTTCCAACTAATTTATAGTAAGAGCATCCATGAACATAACTTAATTTCTAATTTTTTAGCAACATAATGTACTTTTAGATTGAATAATTGGGTCTCAATTTATGCATATTTTTGTATATAGTGATGTCATTTCATTGAAAGTGTTCAGGAAATTGGCAGCCAAATGTGATACCCAAGGCCTCATACATTGACCCTATGAAGATATGCAATTGGATTCTTTATGGAATTAGTTCATTTAATTAAACTAATCAGGTCTCCTTTTGTTTTTGTTGTTGTTGTTCGTTTTCTTTAATTATTATGATTTAATTAATTAATTTGTGATGGCCATATTACCATTCCTTACATTCTATTAATGTAGTCACAACTGCCTTGTTACTAATTAAGAAGTAAGGACTTCCACCAATTTTTTCTTCAATAAAATCTTCTCCTTGAACTTGCTAGAATTTTTCTTTGTTCACTCCAACGTTCGCTAAGAAAAAAATTACGATAATTTACTGAGAGTAATTTTGAGAAAAAAAATCCACCTCTCTGATAAGGGAAAAATGGTGAAATTTATTTCCTACCAACTCCGTCATATACTTTTCTTGCCTCCACCGCTGATAGTAACCTTAAACCTCATTTGACCTAGCCTGCAGTATCCAAATACATAGTTCAAATAATGCATACTTAATCATTCGCGTTATGGAAAAAAATTAATAGTCGTTGAAATAACGAATTCAATGCTTATTATCTGCGTTAATTACTTGTGTGTGTGTTATCTCAGTTTTTGATTCGGATAAATATTTTCATTTTGCATGCATGTCTACCCATAATGACCTCAAACTTTTGAATGGAGGAGGAGAATTTTTAAGGCCCTTTCTAAGAGATTTGAACGGTTTAATTTGTTTCACGAAATATTAGTGACTTTTCCCATTTTAAAAGATTTCATTTTATGTCACTATTCACTGCCCAAATTTAACTGCATATTTGAATAAATATATATACAATAATATTATCATATGTTATATGGTTGGATCGAAATTTTATTTATCATTTTTATACGTAATTAAACATATCAATGGTCAAACATGTTTTTTAATGATCGTAAAATAATTGTTGCAATTTGAGGTGGAGCGGATGGAGTCCGACAAACCAATAAGCTGATTTATGCAATCATCTTTTACCCATTTCTGTGAACGATCAGTACGAAATATATGAACACACCCGGTCATCATGACCGTGAGACACAGGAGTCAGTCGGACCGAATACGGGCAAGCATAAGCTCTATGCATAGATTGAGTGACAGGTTTCACTAGTTTCAAATCATCATAAAACATCAGAAAAATGAACCACGTGTACAGCAAAAAAGAGGTCATTTGAGTGGAATTATTGAATTGAGAATACATATAGATTAGGTCAGAGATGAGATTTTAAGCTACCGAAACCAAAATAGTATTAGAGTGATGGACTTCAATTATAAAATCAATTAGTACTATTTAGATGTGACCCATGATTTTATACTATATGTCTGTCTACTACCAATATGAGACTATAACAAATGTCAAATAGTACATGCATGATATATCTCGTTCGAGAGTCTGTTAAAATATAGAATGTATGGGTATTTGATACATATAATAGTAAAGAGTTTTCATTTTAAAATCAATTAGCAATAAAGGTGATTCATCAAAAGAAAAAAGTTTAGTAGAACTTATATAGGAATGCTTTTATAAAAAAATGTCCTAAAAAATGTATATAAGAATGCTTAAAAAATTAAATGTTTTAATGTTGTGTGACACATATTTAAAAGGTCCCAATATATGTATAATTAGTACATTACATAGCGATCCAATATCAAAACTATTAGAACATTTATAAGTGCTATGATAGATGTATATTAGTACGCTTATAAATTAAAAGTCTATGTAATTAGGACACTAAAAAATAAACATAATATAACATGACACATATAATTAATCATATATCTTGTTTATAGATTCGCTTAATATAATGAACCAAATCTATATGGACTTGCGATAACGGGACGTTTAGACGTTTTTAGAAGCGTCCCAATTAATAGAGACTAACGAGACGCTTTTTTAGCGTCATAATAGAATTTTTGTTGTTGTAGAGATGATAGTATTATACATATGATTGGTCTCATGATGAAGAAGGTGAGACATTTTCCTCAAGTCCCTAATTATTTTTGGTGCGGTGGTGGTGCATGAGTTTGGGTCGGAGGGAGGTTGGCGACGAAACGGAGGTGGTGGCGAAGGTGAAGCTAGGGTTTTGCGGGGCTAGTGGTGGGTTTAGGTGGCGGAGGAGGGAAGAATGGTAACGATGGGTTTTGCGGGGCTGGTGGTGGGGAGTGGAGGTGGCGGGGGAAGGCGCTTCTCTTCGTCAAGGTTCTCGCCGGTTTTGTGGCGGCAGATTGGCTGGTAGTGGTGGTGGTGTGTGGCGGTGACCGGTGGAGGCGGTGCGATGGTGGTGGCCTAGTGGATCAGTGGTGGAGGTGGTGGAGCAAGGCTATTTTTGTCTTTTAGATTTTTGTATTTGGCCCAAAGGGCATTTTGGTCATTTCTCATCGCCCAATGGCCGAAAAGGGCTTGTCAATGTCGGAATATAGTCTTTAGGGTTATATTTGCACTTATGTAAAGTAGTTAGGGTTATATTTGCACCAAAAATTATCTCAGGGTTATATTTGCATTTTCTCAATTATATAAGGTTATATTTGAATATTTCCCAAACATTTAATTCATTCTCCTAAAACTGACATTCTATAATTTGAATTGATATTCTATGTAAGCTCATTTGTTCATTATGTACTCCCTCTATCCCAGCTTAACCTCCCTCTATCCCAGCTTAACCTGCAGAGAGAGAGGGAAGTCTCAAAATTTCACTAGTGTTGAAATGACAACATTACCCTTCTGGCTTCTACCTTCACCCACCACCACCATTACCACCAGTGAACAATTAGTCACTATAATCACCAACATAATAAATTTACAAAAATCACAATATACCCATTAAAAATCCCAATCAAAATTTACAATAAATTCATAAACTCACTTGGCAACTTTACCCATTACAAATCAAACAAATTCAGCCTTCGTCGTCCTCGCCTCCTCCCGTCGTTGTGCTCACCTCCTCCCGTTTGGTTATAAAATTTGTTTACCAAAAAACTTCCTCCCGATTGGACCAGAATACCCACCAAGATTCCACCAACTACGCGACTCTTTTCTTGCTTTTCTTCCATGGTGAAAAATTAGAGCCTGGATGTTCTCTTCCACCAATTAATTACTCGACCCACCAAAAGTTTGTTCTCTTGTTTTTCTTGTGCAATAAATCAGTCATCGCGGCTCAAGAGTATCAAGGATTTGGAGAGCGAGACTTGGGTGGTAGAGTGGGAGGGATGGTTCAAAGAGAGGTTTAAGCGGCGGTGGTGACAGAAGACAGGTTTGAAGCGGTGGTGGTGGCGGAAGAGAGTCTGGGAGGGATCAAAATGAAAAATGTACAGTTGAACCTGGGACGGAATGAGTATAAAATTGAGTGAAAAGGGTAAAATATTAAAATGAAATAAAAAATTACTTCATTGTATCATAGAAGAAGTTCAAAATAAGAATGAATTGAGACAAGTATTATTTTTCATTAAATTATGTCTTCTTCTTTTCCATATAAAAAAGGAAGAACAATTAAAACACCACAAAAGGGAGCATGGCAAATAAAATTCGGGCCATCCATGGATTTCCATTCCAAGAAAAGCAGCATGTATCCAATTTATCTGCAAACACATGCTCCAACATCTTTCATCACGTTATCTGGTCCTTCAGTAAGTTGCTAGGACAATGTGAATGAATACATCTGTGTTTTTTGACCGGCTTCCTTTCTTTTTCTTTTATATTCCCTCCGTCCCATCATCATGATCTTCATAGTATTTGGCAGTCAAAGTCATCGAACTTTGATTACATATTTGAATAGATTTATGAACAATAATACTATCGTATATGATAGTGTTAGATTTGTCGAAACTTTTAATTTCTAAATATGAACTTTTTACGTGTTGGTACTATCCATAATTAAATATATTCACAGTTGAAAACGTATTTTGGAGACCATGAAAAGGATTTTGTTCAAATTTCCCTTCCACGGAGGGAGTAAAAAAATAAGCCCATACTATATATTTTTTTATTATATATTATCGACTCAAAATAATAGTAAGGAGAACGAACTGAACATGAATTTAATGGGTTCAATTAGTTAACACAAAACATGATAAATCAAGAATAAATTAATCCGTTATTGATACGAAAATAGTTGAGTTAATCGGTGGATTAATAAGTTAATTAACATTATTGGTATATATGTAATATCAAATTTATTATGTTGGGACTGACTTATGTATAAAAATAAAATGAGTCTATAAATGCAATATTTTACCATTTCAAGTCATTTTTTAGTTTATTAAATAGTTTGTATTTTTAAAGTTACTATTGTCAAATTTATATGCTATGAAGTTAGTATCGCCATTCGTTCTACCTTATTTTATAATTTCAGTTATTACATATATTTAAGTACCATAAAGTATTGTTTTAAATCAATTAACTGTTAGATGAAATTAATTTATAATAGATATAACAAGTGGGTAATTTTATGCTTATTTTTATCTACGCAATGAGATTCTTATAATGTATAAATAATCATAATATGTCTCTAAAAATTATTGAAACAGAATTTTTATAGTTGATCTAATTGTTAGCCCATCTATCGAGAGACTATATCTTTAAACACTACTTCATTTGCTTAACACCTTAACCTGATTAATATAAGTGAAATTCCTTTTATTCTTTCACTTACATCGGTATTTTAATTTGATATCGTTGACTATATTTATTAACAGCTTAACCCAACCCCATTTTATAGTAAAATAATATTTTTTATACTTCCACATCAACAACCCATTGCACAATCATATCTTTTTATTTTACATTTTATTAACAAGCCAACCCAACTCAACTTTATCAACTAATGATTTATTTTCAAATATATATTATATACAATTAATTTGATTTATTTAATTAGTGTGTAATCATAAATATGTTACTATAATTATGTTAATACGTAAAATAATTATTTAAAATTACATAAGTAATCATATAAAATTGAGGCTTAGAAAAAGAAATTCCAATGCAGAATTACAATAACAAAAGATATGTGTTTCATCTATCCCATTTCAAATTGCAATTTAACTATTCATTTAGTCAAAAATTCTTAAATTTGACCATAAAATTTAATTAGTATATAAGTACAATTACTATTGAGTGATATCTTGTTAGATTCATCATAACATATATTTTTAAAAATATCAACTTTTTAATTTTTATAATTATACGCAATAAAAGATTTTTGAGTCAACGTGTGAAAGTCAAAGTGTTCAATTTAAATGGGACAAAGGGAGTACATAAAAATACTGGAACTTAATTAAAATAAATATATTAAGAATTTAAATTACGTATTAAATAATATATAATTACAATTGATTTCAGAATAATGAATACTTACGCATATTATATAAAAATAATAATTATTAAGAAAAGTAAAAAAATGCAACAAATAGAAATGTGACATGTGTGCTCATTCCAACACAACCTCTTGAAATAAGGAGAATTACATTTCACCTCCACGAATTTAGGGGTTGTCTTGCTGGCCATTAATTCATTATTTTCCTTATTTTATTAAATCCACCTAGACAACCTAGATGAATTGCTTGTTGATAAATGAAGTCATACTCCCTATATCCCATCCAATGAATCTTTTTACGATATCCAATAAATATGTTTGACTGTAAATATATGTGGCTATGAATAATAACAGTATACAAAATATTAATATTTAGAAATGACATGTTACGATGAATCTAATTATATCTCATACGATAAAATTATTGTTTAAAATATGTGATCAAAGTTCGACATCTTTAATTAAAAAAAAATTCTGTATAGATTTTACTTGGACGTAGGAAATAGTATTTGGAGATTCACTTTTCTCCAAGTTCCAATGACTATCGACTAATATGACCTTCGTCCTCCCAATCAAATATTGACCACGGTAAACGAGAAAGAAGTAAAGAAGGAAAAGATAGAAGAAGAAAGGATGGTGGCGCGTGCATCTTTGTCGATGAGACGCGGCGCGTGGGAATAAAAGCAATAGGTTAAAAATTGAAGAGGAAAGCAGGTGGTGGTACGAGAATCTCGCACTCTCTGTGGTCAATCTGATGGGACTTTTGATTTGACTTATGAGAGAGGGTCCCACACACCGGAGAATCAGTCCAACCATGCAATTCTCCTCACGTGCGACCCTGTCTCTGGTGTCGGCACGGCCCCACTTCTTTATCATTTCATTTCACACAATAGGTACCTTGGACGTGATATGGAGCTCATCTGAAATTATTAAAGTAGTAATTCCGTTTTGGTGAACGTCACACTATATTTTTAGTTTATTGAATTTAGGTGAATGAAATATGTGAATAAAATTGAATTTAGAAAGAAAAAAAAGTAAAATAAGTGGATGAAATTGAAAGAATCTTTCCAAAAAAGGAAAGTGTGTCAAATTCACAAAAATAATATAAAAAAGTGTGTCACATCCAATGATACTGAGAGAGTATCTGCAATTGTAGATTCTTAATTTTAAGAAACTGTTCTAAAAATCGAGAATGCCCACGTTGATGATTTTTTGTTAAGAAATCACCTCATGACTTCTTGGTAAGAATTCGGTCAAGTAACCACTTTTGCCTTTCTTACGTCAGGTTGGGCCCCCACACATGCTGCTTGTTTTTCGATTTGTAATAATTGGCATACTAGATCGATATTTTAATTTTTTTGGTCGTTACAACTGATCTTTGCTAATGTAATGTTATTTTATAATTTATTAAAAATCAATTTATCTTATTATTTATTTTTATTTCAAAAAATGTTTAATAATTTCTTGAAAGGAAAAACGAAATTTATTTTATTAATTTATAAAACATAATACGAAATTCAAAAAAGTGAATTATTTAATATTTTTTGAAAAAAATGAAATTCAATTCTAAAAATTATAATGTATTATTAAATTTCACATTCAATTTATTTTGTATGGACAAATTTATTTAAATAAAATGTTAATGGTAAAATTAATGAGTCTGGTAAAGAAAATCAAGTGGGGTTCACAAATAGTTGAAAGTTGTTTCTTTACCATTGTGAAGAAAAAATCATGGTTTGTTAAGTGGTTTCTTAGGGTAAGATGGAAGAGAGAAATTGAGAGAAATAATATATTTAATTGGTAAGAAACCAATTGCGGTTTCTACCATGTACTTGGTCTTAGATTCGACATGAGATTATAAAAGTTGAGAAGAGTTGAAGTGAAATTATTGAAGCTGAGCTGAAAATTTTAAATTAATGAGAGTTTGACTGAGATTATTAGATCTCAGATAAAATTATTAGAATTGATTTGAGTTGAACTGAGATGAAAGTAGATGAAATATACTGAATTGATTTAAATTTAAATAATTATAATATAATATACTAAACAAAACATTATTTATATAATTTAAAATATTAAAACAACTAAATTTAAATATACTAAAATCAAAATATAGAGATAAAATATTAACATTAGACCTAAATCAGATATTTTCATCAAATTAAAACTAAATGAACTGTACTTAATTCAACTGATTTGAAGTGAATACAACATACCTTCAAAGAATGAAATGAATTGGACTAAAATTAATCATAGTGAAAAAAACAATAATAATTGACATGAACAAGCTAAATTTATTAAATTAAAATTAACAGAACGGAACTGAATTCAAATTGACAAAACTGAATTGAATTGAAATGAATTGAACTGAATTCAACAAAACCAGAATGAATGGACTGAATTGAACTAAATATATAAAATAGTGAAAAAACTTAATAATAAATCTAGACGAGCTCATTTTATCAAAGTAAAATCAGTTGAATTAAAGTAAATTCAACTGAACTGAACTGAACTAAACTGAACTGAACTGAACTGAACTAAACTGAACTGAACTCATTATATAAACGAGTATGTGTTCGTGTCAATTGGGTCCACCGTGCACGAGGCAAGAAAAGGAGGAGGAGCCACCTTAAAGTGTTAATCTACGAGTCTTCAGTCCATCTAAGTTTCACATGGAACTGGAAGCCTTGAAATTTTCATATGGAACCAACCAACTTTTTTCGCAACATATTATGAATCGAAGATTTTGGACCCTCTATCCCACTTTTAGCTTTGCAGTCACCGGGATTCAATTTTCCAGGCCAAGATGAGTCACCACAAACGGCCGTTTGCTCAAAATGAGTGTTCATACCCAGCCAGCCCTCACTATTTATTTAGGAGTTTGGAGCAAATTAGAAATAAATGTCCTATATATAGTATTTATCATGTCTAATATTTGTAAAATGGGGCCGCACATGAAAATATTTTTTTTGTTGATGCAGCTAATTAAAACATATTATATTTACTATTTTTTTCTATATAGAGATTATTTTTTTTCTTAAAATGAGGGCACTGTATATTTGACAAATTGGGGGTCTGAACAGGGGAGGAACCAGGAATTTCATATGTGTGGGGGGGGGGGGGGGGACCGAAGTTGTGTAAAAAAAAT
>JAULKM010028537.1:0-13783 GCA_032355605.1 Rubia tinctorum | reverse complement strand
TCCTTATCTAATCTTACCAAATCTAATTCTAATCAGAATAAAACTGAATAAACTAAACCCTAATGGACTGTAATTTTTGAACTGGTCCAGGAAGCCCAGAGCCGAATTCTTCCAGTCCAAAAACCAAAAATAAATGTTTACAATGATCACACTACCTCATTAAAAAAAATTCAATGGGAAAAGAGTATAGTGTTCTTCATATTGTCTTCAATTAATCGACAAGCTTGAATAAGTAATCCAAGCCTTAACTGACTTCTTCATTAATTCTTCATCATGAAGTTGATCCATCAAAGCATTAAATTCCCTTTTGATATTTGTATAAGCTACTTATATGTCGACCAATCTTGTTTTTCATCAGCGGTCTAAGCATATCAAGATTGACTATCATTTTGTTCGTGAGCAGGTTGAAAATGGTTCTTTGGTGGTTAGTCATGTTCGATCCCTTGATCAGGTATCTGACATTTTTACTAAGGTCGTTAGTACTGCTTATTTTAATAGTCTTCGGTCCAAACTTCATGTCTCCCCACCTCCATGAGCTTGTGGATGATATTAGAATATAATATGTATTTATGGAAAACCAAAGTTTTATATGATTCGAATCACCATAATTTTGCTTATTTTCTAATCAACCTCTTGTATAAGAGCATGTACATTGCTAGAGTCTCAATATGAGACTTTTACCCTCTCTTTTTTCTCCACAGTCTCAAATCTTACAATCATTCAGTCACATCTACGTCCACGTCCACGCCACACAGTCTCTTCCACATCATTTTTAAGGCTCCACTATTTTTCCCTTTTTTCAGTTCACTATTTATATTTTTAAATTAATTATTAAAATAGAAAAAATTAACTTCCTAGATAATATATTTAATTTTGTAAATATACATAAAATTTGTATTTAATAATTTTTACTTGGGAAAATATTATATTAAAATAATAAATAAGTTTAATTTTATATATTTGTTAACTACATTAAATAAATAAATTTGAATTTATGTAAATTAATTTTTGAATTTACAATAATACATTAATGTTAAACCTACAATAGTTATGTAATAAATAGTGTTAATGGTATGTATATTTTTGTTTATGTATCAAAATAGTATAACCATAAATAATGTCAGAAGCAAAGTTAAATAAAGTTAAAAATATGGTTGAAGAAATATGAAATGTAAGAAGTAAGAATAAATATTTTAGAATGATTTGTGCATTAAAAATAGTAAATATTAGACTCTATAAATAGATGGCGAAGTCTTTAGAAAGACCGTTTTCCATATGCATATGGAAAAACAGAGTTGAATTAGAATTATAAAAAGGTAAAAGGTTTTAGTTGCAATATTAAAAATTTATTATGCAAGTTGCAGTAGTTATAAGTTTATGACCCAATAAATGCAGGTCAAAAATTTTATCTTAATTTCTTCCAATTTATAGCTTATACATTGGTTTTTCCATAACTTAGAAAAAATTATATTTTGAGAGACGGACTCTAAATAGATAAGAAAGAAATAACAATATTGAAAAAAGAATCTTACTTAAAAAATATAAACTTACCGTTATAGAATAGAAAATGAGCAATGATTAAAAAATGAACGTAAGAAATAACATATATATAAATAAATAAATAAATAAATAAATAATAAGGTTACAAACATTTAAAATTATCCTTCTGATTGACCATATGAAACTAGTTTAGATTGTGTTTGATTTGGTCCAGGTTGTTTAGTAAAGTCCAGTCTACTAAAGGTCCTATATTTTTGGATGATAATAAGGATTCAGGTTTTAGAGAAAGTCTAACCGTTTTTCTATAATAAGGATTTTCATTGATTATAGAAATTTTACATGATTTTTCAACTTCAACCCTTCTCTATCTCATTCCTAAAATAAGGATTTTGATGAGAGAGGAGATTTTCTTCCCTATATTTGTAGAAAGAGAAAAAATTATAGGGAATAAAATTTTAATGCAATTCTAATTGAATGCATCAAATCATAACACATTATTCATTTTTCTAATTAAAATTTTAAGTCTCGTATTTCACTCATTCTTCCATTCTTACTAAAAAGTATCTTGATTTCCAATAAAAAATTAAAAGAAAATTACTACAATGTCGATAATTTTTTTAGATAAAATTACTACAATTTCAATCTCACGTGAGATGCTTATTTATATTTTCTTTTGTCAATAATAATTTGTTTAGCAATCTCTTTCCTTTCTCACCACTATAGCAAACTAGCTATACTAGCACCCTCCATATCCCACATATTTTTCTTTCATTTCACTAGATTGTAGACTTCTACTACCTCTGATTCTTTGCCATATATATATATATATATATATATATATATATATATTATTTATGCTATGCTAATTCCCTATCTTTTTCTACAAATTAAGGCGAGTTTGTGGTTTTTGAAATTAATAGGAAAGTTGTAAAATTATTGTCGAAGAAATCAACTTTTCAAGTTACATGCATTATTCTGCAGGTTTGATGGTTCAAATCACGAATTAGTAAAAACTCGATTACTTTTTCACATGTAGATAGATTCTACTTCCGTGCATGGTTCTTCTTAGTTTATAACTTTTTGAATTTTTTAGATGGTGTTACCTTTTATTTCAAATAGGATTAATATATAAATAGAATATGTAAAGAACCTAGTTTCTAATCATAGAAATTTTATTTTTAAAAAATAACTTAATTTCTATAATATAATTTGAAGTGATTAAAAATGAACTCTTAGCTTTAAATGAAGAAGTAGTAATAAATTTCAGATTATGCAAAATAGGAAAGATGTTGAAGTTGAACTAAAAAATTATAGGGAATATTGACCTTCATTCCCTATTATAGAGAAAAGTTTAGGGAACCTGTTCAACTTGCTCTTATAAGGTGCAACTAGAATATAATGCTCATCGTACTCCAATAATTAACTACTGGCTGACATTTAATTTACACACAATTTTGTTTTAGACAAGCTAGATTTTAAGAAGGGATCAGTGTGCAATTATTATATATTCGAATTCGAATGGTTTTTTAAATATTGCTCAAAAAGTGGAGGGTTTTTTGTGTAAATAGAATAACTTTGGTCCATATATATAGTACTCCACATTTCAAACTGCACACTTTGATTTTTGATAGTTGACTTGAAAAATATTTGATCCTTAATATTTATCATTAAGTATAATTAAAACTTGTAAAAAGTTGATATTTGAAAAATATATGTTATTATGAATCTAACAAGGTATCATACAATAGTATTTACACTTGTATACTAATTCAAGTTTATGGTCAAGGTTAAGAAATTTTGACTAAATAAATAATTAAAAATTGCAGTATGAAATGGTACAGAGAGAGTGTCATAATTTCACGAATTCATTTTAATTTCTCATTTCTTCTTTTTTCGCCGGAACCGCGCCAGAAACCGGCCGATCTCACCAGAAGCCGCCTTATCTCGCTAGATTTTTTCTCTAATCTCCTGCGCGTCTCTCTGGCGCCGCCTCATAGCTCTTAGCCCCAGATCGACATCATTGTTGTTCTTGAGGTGGTTGTGCGCGAGCTTGGTATAGAGGGAGTATCATAATTTCACAAATTCATTTTAATTTCTCATTTCTTCTTTTCTCATCGAAACCGCCGCCAGAAACCTGCCGATCTCACCAGAAGCCGCCCTATCTCTCTGGATTTTTGCTCTAATATCCTTCGCGTCGCTCTGGCACCGCTTCGTAGCTCTTAGCCCCAAATCGACAGCATTGTCGTTCTTGAGGCGGTTGTGCGCGAGCTTTAGCAAGGGGATTCTACTGGAGGTTGGCGGTGGCTTCGGTGTTGCCGAGAAGGAGGTTGTCAATACTGGACAAGAGCGGGAGCACGACAAGATCGATGAGACAGCGGAGCTCCGGCTGGAGTTAGGGGAGTATGAGGAAGTTTTGTGTGGTGGAGATGAGGGAAGCGTGGCATCCGCCAACTCCGTCCTTGGCTATGGCGATTGCGAGCTCGAACATGAGAGTTTTATTTAGACAGTTTAAGCTTTGATGATTTTTTATGATTTTCAGTTCGTGTTTTGTAAGTTGTAATTGATGTTTTATGATTTTCAGTTTTGACGATTATGTTGATATTGCGTTAGTTGTAGTTGATGTTTTGTGATTTTTTGTTTGACATTTATGTTGATATTTTGTTAATTGTAGTTGATGTTTTATGATTTTAAGTTTATGTTCCGTTAGTTGTAGTTAATATTTTATGACTTTCATTTTGACCATTATGCTGATGTTTTGTTTGTTGTAGTTGATGTATTACGATTTTTAGTTTGAAGCTTATGTTGATGTTTTGTTAGTTGTAGTTGATGTTTATGATTTTTAGTTTGACGATCACCTTCATGTTTTGTAATTTTTTGTTGATATTTATTTTATGTTTTCTTAGATTATATTGCAGGAGGGAGAAGAATGGGGGGAAATGGGGAAAGGTTTCTGGGAAAGAATTGGGGAAAGATCTCTGCAAGAGATGTGGAGAAGAACAGGGGAAGAATTACACAAATGTCCCTACCTAAATTTTAGTCTGCCTCACAGGAGACCATCGCCCTAAACACTAGTAGAAAAGCCTCTATTAAAGACAGCAATCAAAGGCAGTTCTTGATGAACCGCCTTTGTTGGGGACCCGAATTAAGTTCCGAAGTCGGAACTATCCTTTCACGTCACCCTTTCATTTTAAAGGCGGCTCTAAATTTATTAAAGGAGGTTCCACCTTTCATGTAAATTGATTAAATGCGGTTTTATTGTAAAACCACCTTTATTGGACTGCATTTAATGGCTCAATATATAAACAACCCATTTAGGGTTTCCTCCCTTTAGTCAAATTTCACAAAACATAACTCCCTCTCCCTTAGTTTTCTCTCTTAGTCACTTTCTCGCTACTCTTTTCTCCTATCGGCCCCTACCTTCTCCTTCCTTTCTCCATCTCTTCTCTCGCCGATCGATGCCTCCTCCATCCTCCACCTTTGAGCCCGTAATCGTTGTTGAGCCCTCTGCACCGCTCAGTCATCGCGCAACTCCTTCTTCTTCTTTGGTAACCTGTCACCGCTCCCTCGCTGCTAAGCCCGCCACCGTCATTGAGCTCTTCATCGCCGCGGATCCCTCCGCCACAATGCTGCACCTTCCTCTTCTATGGTAATTCGCGCTCCCTCACAGCGACGCTCCCAGATTTGTTTGATTTTTTTTAGGTTTCCATATTTATAGGTTTTGTAGGTTTAGTATGTTTCCAAATTTGTTTGATGTTTTTTCGTTTCTTGTTTTGTGTTTGATGATTTTTTATTATAGATCTTCTTTTTAGCCCCGTTGTAGATGTTTTTCTGTTTTTTATTTTCTAAGATTTGTTTTGCGTGTGGCTAGAAACCTCAGGTTTTTGACAGTTTTTTAGAATCTCGGAAATAGGTTTCGAAGTCAGAACCTATTTCGGACCCCAATCAAAGGCAAAAGGTGTCTTCTTTGATACGATATAACCACCTTTAATAGGCATTTCTCTACTAGTATAATTTACCTATTCAAGAATATAAAAAAGTAAGTGATAATTTATTTATTTTTAATTTTAATAATTAGATAGCGTCTCTTATCAGATCGTCTCATGTTAGACCTCGTTTAAATAACTTTAAGGGCCAAATTATAATTATTTATATATATTACAATACCTTTTAAAAGTTTTTCAAAACTACATGAACCTCATTACAATAAATAAAAGTAAATATCAAATCACTCCATTAGTTTTACATATTTATAAATGATCGCATATAATGGTTAGTCCGTTTAAAAATAGGACTTTGTGCTTACACTAATAAATCAATCCTTCCAATTGTTCGCTTATATGCTACAATTTTAAGAAAAAAATCTTATGTTAAACCTCGTTTCAATATCTTCAAAGGTCAAATTATAATTATTTATAAATTACAATACCTTTTAAAAGTTTTTCAAAACTACATGAACCTCATTACAATAAATAAAAGCAAACATCAAATCACTCCATTAGTTTTACATAATTTTAAAATGATCCCATCTAACGGTTAATCCGTTTAAAAACAAAACTTTTTGCTTACGCTAATAAATCACTCTTTCCAATTGTACGCTTATATTCTACAATTTTAAGAAAAAAGTCTCATATTAGACCAACTAACGGTTAGACCAATTATGTACAACCTCGTTTCAATAACTTTTAGGGTTAAAATATAATTATTTATACATTGCGATACATTTCAAAGTTAGAGAAATCTCGTTGCAAAAATAAAAATGAACATCAAATCACCCATTAATTATATCAATTACGAAGACCCTGTCTAACGGTTAATAGGTCTAAAACAAGATTTTGTGCAATTTTAAAACCAACATAAATTTGCATAAGATTTTTCCCACATCGCTAGCAATTTGTGTAGTAGTTGAATCCAGGAACTATCATCACTCGGAAGGAATTTCCCACATCGCTGACACTGTCTTTTAGGACTTGTGTTTGTTTCTATATTTTAATAGTTACAGGGAAAAGTCGGACCTCATGCTAGAGCTACCGTATATACAACAAGACACACAGCGAAACCATGCAATTCTTACACCCAAGGGATCCAACGAGCATAAAATTAGCTCACCAAGCTAGGAAAGCTTGTAACAGCAGTATGTCTGCATAACTAAACTCGTAATGCCAAAAGACGGTTTGCGATAGAGGTACACTTTCCATGTGATAATTAGACATTTGATAATAAGTGACGAGATTTAGGAAATTTTTTACATCAAGACCAAAATCATATAGATCGCTTATCCACAAGTATAGGCGCACCAAGAACATATAGATAAATGACTAAGTTAGTAAACTTAGGGATGATTTAATTAGATGATTACATGAGATGCCCTAGAAAAAGCTAATAGCTCGAGTTGCACACACAGACAGTAGAGCATAGATATAGGGATAACATAGTTGGGTGTTACTAAGTAAAGGGTTATGGTTCGCAAGATGCGTTCCAGACTCCTGTTAGGATCGCTAAGCAATTGCACCCATCTCGCGCAATAACCTCATAAAATTATTATGTATATACTAGAAAATAGTTTAGTGATAGCCCATGTTACTTGCCTACTAAGATAAGAGAATATAACCTGAGAAAACTTAGTAAAAAATGAAGCAATGCCAAGATTGACTAAACAACATTTGTGTTATAGAAACAAGATGAATCATAACATGATCAAATAAGTATTTCATTAAATCTTAGATCTATACAAAATCTAATTACAATAAAATTTCTTGCCTAAACTATGAAACTTTCCAAGGGAACAATTCCAACATATTATGTGTAAACCTATTACATAAATAAATAAATATTTGAGTACCAAATTGTGTGCTAGTAAGGCCATAAAGGGCCCAATTGGGGAAGTTAAAGAGTGGCCGCTCATTCTCCCACTACACCACCTCCATTTTATTTTTATCCCCGTTGTAGATGTTTTTCAGTTTGTTGTTTTCTAAGATTTGTTTTGCTTGCTGCTGGAAACCTCGATTTTCCGACAGCCATTTTTTAGAATCTCAAAAATAGGTTTCGAAGTCGGAACCTATTTCGTACCTCAATCAAAAGCGGTGTTTGAACCGCCTTTGATTGATTTCAATCAAAGGCAAAAGGTTCCTTTTCTGATACGATATAACCAATAGGCCTTTCTCCACTAGTATAATTAACCTATTCAAGAATAATAAAAAGTAAGTGATAATTTATTTATTTTTAATTTTAAGAATTAGATAGTGTCTCTTATCAGATCGTCTAACGGTTAGATCAACCATGAAAATTCTTATTTTTA
Organism: Rubia tinctorum; assembly: GCA_032355605.1. Taxonomy (NCBI): domain Eukaryota; kingdom Viridiplantae; phylum Streptophyta; class Magnoliopsida; order Gentianales; family Rubiaceae; genus Rubia; species Rubia tinctorum. The sequence goes on along the minus strand of JAULKM010028537.1, from coordinate 5,988 downwards.
TAAATTTTAAGATTATATTGTAATTATTGAAATTTTGAGATAAAATTTTAAGTTTTTTAAATAATATTAAATTTGTTGCAATAAATGAAAGAAAATATTAAATTATTCCATTAATTATATGATTAATTATAAGATAATCCGCCTAACAATTAGACGATATGAAACAAGACATTGTATAAAAACTTACTACGATATTTTTTATACTATTGAAATATATCGTGAAAAGTATATTGGTGACATAATATAATTTAAGATAGAGAAAATTTCATGTTTCATCAACTAACACTTGAATCAATCATGTAAAACCTCATTTCAATAAATTTAAGGGTGAAATTATAAGTTTTTATAAATGACAATACATTTTAAAAGTTTTTCAAAACTTCATGAACCTCATAACAATAAATAAAAACAAACATCAAATCAATTCATTAGTTTTACATAATTATAAAATAATCCCATCTAATGGTTAGTCCGTTTAAAAACAGGACTTTGTGCTTACGCTAATAAATCACTCCTTCCAATTGTTCGCTTATATGCTACTCCCTCCGTTTCTTTAACAATGACACACCTTCTAATTTTGGATGTTTCTTTAACAATGCATATGCTAGTTATGGCAAGTTTAAGGTTTTTACATCCACTCATTTTACTTTTTCTTCTTTCAATTCAACTTCATCCACTCATTTACTATCTCCTAAATTCTAACACCCAAACAAGGGGTGTCATTGTTAAAGAAACAGAGGGAGTACAATTTTAAGAAAAAAGTCTCATGATATACCTCATTTAAATAACTTTAAGGGTCAAATTATAATTATTTATACATTACAATACATTTAAAAAAAATCAAAACTACATGAACCTCATTACAATAAATAAAAACATGCATCAATTCACTCCATTAGTTTTACATAATTATAAAATGATCACATCTAATGGTTAGTCCGTTTTAAAACAAGACTTTGTGCTTACACTAATAAATCACCCCTTCCGATTGTTCGCTTGTATGCTAAAATTTTAAGAAAAAAGTCTCATGTTAAACTAACGGCTAGACCAACTATGAAACACCTTGTTTCAATAAATTTTATGGTCAAAATATAATTATTTATACAATGCAACACATTTTAAAGTCAGAGGAACCACGTTGCAAAAATAAAAATAATCATCAAATCACCCATTAATTATATCAATTATAAAGACTCCGTCTAACGGTTAATAGGTCTAAAACAAAATTTTGTGCAATTTTAATACCAACATAAATTTGTATAAGTTTTTCCCACAAGCTAGCATTTTGTGTAGTAGCTGATTTCGGGAACTATTATCACTCGGGAGGAATTTCCCACATCACTAGCACTGTCTTTGAGGACTTGTGTTTCTTTCTATATTTTAATAGTTTCAGGGAAAAGTCGGAGCCCATGCTAGGGCTACCGTACATACAACAAGACACACAGCGAAACCATGCAATTCTTACACCCAAGGGATCCAAGGAGCATAAAATTAGCTCACCAGGTTAGGAAAGCTTGTAGCAGCAGTATATCCGCATAACTACTCGCAATGCCAAAAGACGGCTTGCAATAGAGGTACACTTTCATAATACAACCAGTTCCATGTGATCATTAGACATTTGATAAAAAGTGACGAGATTAAGAAAATTTTTACATCAAGACTAACATCATATATATTTCTTAGCCACAAATATAGGTGCACCAAGAACATATAGATAAATGACTAAATTAGTAAACTTAGGGATGATCTGATTAGCTGATTACACGAGATGCCCTAAAAAAGCTAATAGCTCGAGTTGCACACGCTGACAGTAGAGCATAGATGTAGGGATAACACAATGGGGTGTTACTAAGTAAATGTCCATGGTTCGCAAGATGCGTTCTAGACCTCTGTTAGGATCGCTTAGCAGGTGCACCCAACTTGCGAAATAACCTCATAAAATTATGATATATATACTAGAAAATAGTTTCGTGATGACCCCATACTACTGGCCTACTAAGATAAGAGAATATAACTTGAGCAAACTTAGTAAAAAATGAAGTGATACTAGGATTGGCTAAACAACAGTTGTGTTATAAAAACAAGATGAATCATAACATGATTCATTAAATCTTAGATCTATATAATAACTTATTACAGTTGCCTAAACTATGAAGCTTTTCATATGAACAATTACAATATATTATGCAAACCTATTACAAAAATAAATAGCTATTTAAGTCCCAAAATTAGTCCGCAATTTTTTCGACCATAAATTCTTGACCCACAAGATTCTCATAATTCAGAATCATTTATTTCTCTTTTGTTTGTGATTAGCACCCAAAAAAATATTATTTGAACTCAGCTCCCTCCAAACCCATAAATCATAATCTAAATACTACTCCATTAGACATGAACGTTAGCGTCACTAACTATTTTCTGTCACAACATTCAACCTTGTTGCGTATATTTCTATTATTTGTTTGATTTGAAAATTCACAGCTTAAGTTTGCTGATTGAGTGAAAAGTGTTGTGCGGAATACCGAGAAAGAACGAGCGAAAAAATAAAATCAAAAGACAAAACACCAGAATTTACGTGGTTCACCAATTTGGCTACATCCACAGCCGACCAAGATCAGATTCCACTAGAGAGAAAAGGCCAGATTGCAGATTTCCCACTCTCTACCAATCCTATATCTTAGAGTTACAGTAAAAGGACGAGGCACTATATATAGCCCTCTCCATCGTAAACCCTAATGGCTTTGGGCCCAAAAACATTTTGGCCAAAACCGAAACAGAACACGGAATACCAATAGCAGCCCAAACAGAGGACATGCTATACCGTCGGGCTGGGGGCGTCTCCGCCCCTTGGACCTCCAGGCCAGGGTGCGCTCGGCCCCCCTGGACCCCCCGACTCACTGACCGGGCAGCGAGAACCCCGTACCAATCTGTCGAAGCGGCTAATACGTATTCAAGGCATATCAACATTCACAAATGGACAATACTACTAAAGAAGGAAAGGTATAATTACAACTAAGTTGACTAAACTTTATCTAAGATTATACTATTGTTATATGTGTTACTAGGTTTATAGTAGTCACATGCCTCTCGTTCCCAAGAAATGAAAAATGCAGCACAAACAGGCTAATACATCAAATGTTGTAGTCTATAATTATAGAACTCTAAACTCTGCTTGTGTAAATACGGAACCAGCAGTAGATAAGCATAGTGACTATCATTGAAAAAGGTCTTGTGTTTGAAAAACGTAATTAATGAGCATAATTTAAGTAGTACTCATTGAGATGATATTGCTAAAATGATTTTCAAGCATTTTCTTATGCTGCATTATTAAGAAAATACTAAGAAAATAAATCATCTGCAAAGTTCTGTACTATCTAGTTACTAAACCTCGATTGAATATTGAGGTCAAAAGCACAAAAAGGAAACAAAAAGAGTTTCAAGAGAAGAATAAGCATCTCTGATTTCAACTGGTATCTCTTTTCCTTCAAACTTTCACACAACAAATTGCCAATGTCCTAAATGTTGAGTCCTTCACCAATGTCTTGAAATAACAAACAGAAGGAAAAATCAATTCTAAATGCTCTCATATCACCAAAAACAGTGAGAAGAGCCAACAAGTCTTAGAAAAACATATTAAAAACACAAATATTCAAAAAACAAATAGTACTTCAATAACATTTCGAAGAGTATGGAATCAAAAGCGACTGGGTCGAAGATTATAGGATCAAAAACGAACTGGGTCAAGAGTATATGATAAAAAATGCCTAAAATCATATCTGAACCTAACCTCGATTATCAAATACTAAGAACAGAAGTCGTGTCATTAAACCTTTTCCAACTCAACCTATATGGACCTGCTTCTTGGAATGCTTACACCATTAAATCCTATCAAATTCTCATTCTTTTGAAGGAACATCGCTCGGAAAGAATAGCTTCGTCATTTTCATCGCTGTCATCGTCGAAGGGAAAGAGCTCGCCGTTGTCGGAGGTAAAGTTAGGGTAGCAGAAAACGTCGGGTTACTTTGGGTAATTTTATGGCTCAAATGAAAATTGACCTGGACCGACCTTAAATGATGGGACTTTTACTTGATCTGGCTTGACCCTTAATTTTGGGTCAATTTAGGTCGGGACAGTTGACCTGCCCCAACCTGCAGGGACAATTTGAACACCCCTAGATGTACCTGTAAGTTTAAGAAAGTTACATTATTACTAATTATGAAGAAGATGATACTGATATGTCTGTGGTGAAAAGAATTGCGGAAGAGATGGGGTTGATGACAAATATAAAAGGAAATTTTATTAATTGTTTTGGGAAGGGAGAATAGAGCTGGTAGCATTACTTTGTGATTCATGTCAAACTGAAAACATGATAGTTGAATTGTGCTTCGTGATGCCGCTCCTAAAAAATAAACTCCCCGAGGGAAACTGGGAAATAAGGTTTAATGGAAAAGTCAGATCAAAAGTGTTTCGCTTGAGTATTGAGAATTGAATGAATAGAAATAATGAATACATTTGAATTTATAGGGGTTGATCGGAGGGATTTCATCCAGACACGCTAGGATGAATACTTACTTTCCTTGTAGGAATAGTTGTTTTACCATAGCAGAGTTACTATATATTCAATGTTCCATAATTGTAACTGAATGAAGATATAATCTGATGGCATAATTGGAATTGGAGATGTTCCACGCCATTTTTAGGCTTTAGCCCAAAAAAAGTATGATATGGCCTTAGGCCCAAAAGTAGAGTAGTAGTATGGTGTTCGGTCGGAGGTGGGGCTTTGGCTCCAACTCTTATTAATAGACCCCGAGAGAGTTGATGGTTTGAGCTTCAGCGAAGATAATTAGTTTTCTAATATATAAGCATCTGAAGACTATGCATCGTGGATTGTCTTAGTATCCCTTTGCCTTGAAAGTAACTAAAGAGTACGCATCAAGCATGTTCCGGGCTGATGGGGTCTTCACGTGTCACGACGGGTGAGAACTTTATGCTAGCATTAGACATGATCATTTATTTTCAAGTTAATAGAATATTAGATAAATTAGAATTAGTTTAAGAAAGTAATACCCTTTCTGATTGATTTTGTATATATCTTTTTCCATATCTGATTCTATCTTGCATACATTTTGTACTCACTATATATATGAATATGCACAGACACAATGATTTGTGGGTTTTACATTCTATCATGGTATCAGTCAGGTCTCTCTAAATATACCCTGACTTTTGCAAAAATTTCGAGTTTTCTCCCCTCCTTTTTCAATCAGTCAAATTTCACTAAATACTCCTAACTTTTATCTTTCTTACCAAACTTTTCAAAAATCTCCTCCACCTTTTTCCCAAAAAAAAATCGGCACTGTTTATCGGCACTGTAGCGGCGCGGTTCAAAAAGGAAAAAAATTGTCTCTTATATTATGGCTATTTTTTATCAACCAAGGTGTCAATGGTGTTACTCTTCAGGTCATGTTGCTTCTTCTTGTCCCAAATTGCACGATGAATGGTATCAGTTGCAGTGTCAGTGGTGTAAGAAATTTGGTCACTTTTCCTCCATATGTCCTATTTGGTTTCTTGGGTTTCTTCTCCTGCCACTTCACCGCATATTCACTGGATAGCTGATTCTGGCACGACCAACCATATGACTTCTTCCCTGTCCGCTCTTGAACACGTGACTCCTTATTCTGATAACCGTCGTATTTTTGTATGTAATGGTTCTGCTCTTAACATTACCCATGTTGGTCATTCTTGGGTCTCTGATTCATTATCCTTGTCTGACGTTTTGGTGGTTCCTCATATTACTAAAAAATTGTTATTAATCAGCAAGTTGACTCGGGATATGAATGCTGTTATTTGTTTTGATGATTCTTCTTTCACCATTTCAAACAAATTTACTAGAGATGTTATTGGCAAAGGTCATCTTGATAATGGCTTATATGTTTTGGATTTTGGTGGTGCTGCTTTTTCTGCTTTTGTTGCATCGAGTGCGTCTAA